>OX411828.1:13249952-13444653 GCA_948253155.1 Leucoma salicis | reverse complement strand
AAGAATACAAGTGTCACCACCCCATTCTTTCCCACGGGTGTCGTATGAGGCGACTAAGGGAAGTAAGCAATTATAATCCATTGCATGACTGGTGGTAGGGTTGGGTACCAAGTGGGAGTACTCACTTGGTATCGGGCCTGAGCGGGTTGGTATCACCATCTCCCGTGTGACCGGCCATGAAGCACATCGTTGCGTTTTGGCTGTAGCAGGAGATAGCTGTTTATATTTGTAGTCCCTAAATGTTAGTCTTATAAATAGACTCAAAGTTAGGATTGTGCCATGGAGCGGGCTATTGGGGTTGCCAATAACAACTGTTAAAATTTTCGCTCAAGGGAAGAGCGTGCACAAGAGCTATTTTCATGTATAACAGAAAAAAACATGGCAATTCTTCACGACTGTTACATTTTCACTTAGAGCCAAGCATTTCATTAGCATGAAATAAAAATCATAGGAACAATTAATAACCCCTAAATCACCTTTGTCAATGAAAGTAACTATTTTAAAACATGGCAATATACAAATCGGCAACACAAACATTCATCGCAGTAATTAATTTAACTCTACAAAGTTGATTCGATTGCACCATGTCGCTGTCCACGCAACAATGTTGAATGTTGCTAACGACTAGGGTGACGATGATTTCAAGATATTTTTGATGTGTAAATTTATTGGAGCGTCTTAACAGTAACGCGGACTCTGATTCCGTAATCGCAAACGGCCTGACTTCATCATGCCTCCTCTATGCTACGTATGTGCGGCTTCTCTGTGTTAGTACAGTATTTTCTAAGCCAAATATTGTAAGTTCATTTCTCATAAAGCATTGTACGACAAACAAATCTTGTTGTCTGAGTCCTAGGCGTACTTTGGGACTCTTAACTATAGTTGATTTACAAAAAATATACCATCATCGCCCTTGGAGGGATTGATATTGGTTAATTTCTGGGCGGTCGTTTATGCCACGTTGGTTTGCATGTGATTAAACAAAGCCCTATATTTTCTTTAATATTACTTACTGAACTTACGTTTATAATATGTACCAATATCAAGGTATTGAACTTAATTTGATGTAATATCGATCTTTATATATAGGTATATTTAAGCAGCATTCACTTTAACCACGCAAAACAAGAATCCTAAATAATAAAACATGAAACGGAAATACTTTGTAAATAAGACAATCTCACAAAGATATAAACGTTTGGTTACATTACAAATGACTCAATTTGGTGTCGTCCCGTAAGTAATTTGTTTTCGATTGATTTTGCCCTTTTTATATTCGTTCATTGTCGCCATTTTACTAAATCGCTGTTCGTATTCAATTAATCATTTTCGGTTTTCAGAACGTTTTATAATTTACTTAATATTGTAATTACTTTCGAGCGTAGGCAATTTTAAACAAAATATAATTTGATTTGTATGTTCTGTGTTTTGTCTTTTGTTTCAATGTCACATTATAGCTTCATCCATGAGTTTTCTGTCGGAATTGAATCTGATAATTGATAGCATCAAATGTTGCACACCCTTTTTTTGGCAAAGCTAGAAAAAATTTAGCTAACCGCACACCCCATAGTTCAGGGCAATGAACAGGGTAGTGTCCCTCACCCACTAAATAAACTCACCATGCGCCATCTCTCCGCCTGTATTTGCGGACCACTGGAACTGTTTGTACTTTCCATTGTACATTCACTTTATTCCTAAAGAACAAATTAGTTGTGAAAGTGGAAAAAAAGAACTTTACTGCGAGTAAGATTTGAATCTGCGTCTCATCCAATCTGGGGAATTGCTCTGGATCGCTAAGCTATCGCAGTCACTCAACAGCGACTTCAAATCTCCACTTCATATTAAATTTGTTTTAGTCTTTACTAGATTTTGTATAGAGTCTTGTTGCAAAAGGATATAGAGTTCAACCCTCCAGGTTGAGACCTCGTAAGTGTAACCGGCCATGAAGCACTTTAATTTGGCTTGGTTTGGTTGTAGCGGGAGATTAATTTGGCTTGGTTTAGTTGTAGGCCTTATATTCTTTAAAAAAAAATATGTCAATAAAAAATATTTTCAAAAAAATACTTTGAAATAAATATTCTTTCTTTTCTTTCTTTTATTAAATATGCGCGAAATGAAATGGTGAGCAGCGGCGTAACAGTACCCTTAGTACAATTGGGTCCATGAGCGACTGATACCACTTTAACTATCAGCTAGACCTTGGCTCTGCCTGCTGCAAAAATATGCAATAAAAAAATGTAGCGTAAATAAATAGCATTTATTTATTTAGATATTTTTATATATATTTTTAGCATTTGACATGCTTAGCACTATACATTAAACACAAAGTGAAAAATGTGAAATCGAAAATAACAGTCACGTCCTCCTCGTGACTGTTATTTTCGATTTCACATTTTTCACTTAGCATTTAATTACTAGTAAAATACCTTTTTATTCCCGATGTTTCGACTGGGTTTCACCTGCCGTGGTCAGGGGTCGACTACCAGTTAAGTCCCGTTATACCATTTAAAATAAATAGTAATGAAACGCGATAGTTTAAAATATTATTAAAAAAAGCATTTAGTGAACTTAATAGATATTTAATAAGTCATTATTTACTTAAAACTAACGTTGGCCAAACGCAAATAGAAATCTTTGTGGGGCGAAGCTAACATTCCTCCTATTATTGGCCACGCAATTACCAGTCCTGATCCTTTGTGCAAATAAATAAGTCGTTATTAAGTAGTCGGGAACACTCGTATAAATAGAGGGTGATAGATCTGAGCCCCTTACCCTGCTAGATGCATTTTGTGACGATATTCTCGCGACGTGACAACTATAGTCTATACTATTACTCGTATAAAGTTGTAACAGAGCAGAGATATTTGACAACAAATGTCTGTATTAGACTATATAGGCGTGTCTGAACACAAATCATTTTGTTTTTTTCATTTGTTCGTTCGTTCGCGCGTAATGCAAAATCTACTAAACTGATTTTTATGCAACATTTTTTATTTAATAGCTCTTCATTAGACTTAAAAACTGGTATACATTTTATCCCGATCCTATATCGGAAACTTGAGATACAACCTAAAAAGTAGATTTTAGCTGAGGGGAAGCCGCGGGCTAGTATTAGGTATATAAAACTATGTACCTATATTATGGCATAACAATTTAGAAAAGTTTTTTTTGCGTTTTAAATAGAAAGATAACCATTGGAATACTTCTTTTTTGTTAAAAAAAAAAGTATTTCAAAAAATGTATCTAACATACCCCGTCGTTTGGGACAACGAACAGAGTAGTGTAGGCCCACACTAAATAATCATGTCGTCTTCCGTTTCTCTGCCTGAATGGACCACTGGAACTATGTGATATTACTTCAGTGATCCACCGATGGTTTAGCCTTTCGGATACCCTCACCTAACCGACGTTTCCACACCGGAGCGTTGCACTTTCGGGGCAGGCCTTGCAGATGGTGGACGCTGCGCAGTCCGTCCATGTCGGTCTGAATGCAATAAACTTAAAAATCACGCGTGCATGCCTGATGCCTTGTGGGTCTATTTTTTTTATTTGTTGATCCATGAAACAAAGAGGCTTAGGAGAATTGTGGTAGACCAATTAAACGATGATGATGCGACTTGGATGTCTTCTAGAAAGACTGGCAGAAATTGACAGTAGATAACTAAGAGTAACTGAAACAAATTAAGATTTGACCAACTATGGTATCACTCAGTGTACTAGAAATAATAATAGCTTCGTACACAAATAGTGCTTAACGTTTTATTACAGTTTAATTGCTTTCAAATATCTCTAATGAATTAAATACGGATAACTCTACTCCTCCCATGCCCTTCCATACCTATAACAACTTAAAATCAACTATAAATCACCCAAAATAGAGCTCACACTACAATGCTGCACATAAATTAAGCCTTTTAGCCGTACCACAGAGAAAGCTTTTGTCTCACTGTGAGCGAATGGAATACCAAAATTATCGCATTTCAAACTGTACGCGCGCGTGGCCGCAAATATTTAATTGCAATAATGAATAGTGCTACGGTACATGGCACCGTAGTAGGGACCCGGGGTTGTGTTTTGGAGTCCACATGTAGTGACAGGTTTACAGTTTCTACGCCTAATTGGTGCCTTTTCGAATAACATGCAAACTTCTACACCTCCTCTTGCTGGTTGCAAATATGGTGTCAAGGATGCTGAACAGGACTGTAACGTATTGGGGTTACAGGATTATTATGTTTTTATTAGTCTTGAGTTTATTTGATCAACAGCTGGCGCTATGATCTTCTTTGCAAAGATATATAAAATGTATTAAAAAACCCTTGGTATTCAAATAGTATTCCAAAATTATAGTAGGCAATAATTGATTCCACAATGGTACACAGGAGATCTCGCTTACGGTATTGTAGATCAAATTCTCATGTACAATACCAGTTATTTGGCTAATAGTCGTTTTACGTCAATTGTTTAAAGTCATCGTCAGTAACTGAAGAATTACTTGTACGTGCAAAATATTATTTTGTCCTATATTAATTTATTAATTTAAATGAGTTATCACAAATTCTCTCATTGATTAGTGACCTTAAAAGGTATGTATGTATACATAGGCTGGCGAAAGAAAGATAGGTATATTCTGTGGTAGACTCTTGTATCTTCCTGTTTCCAAAAATCTTATATTATCTGCATTAATATTATATACAAAGGAATATTATTAAAATAAAAATCTGCATTTGCTTATCGCTCCCCTCTTGCAATGAGACAAATACCCTAACGATGCAAAAATCAAGCAAAATCAAGTAATAAATGTTCACTTTCATTCAATTCTAAATCGTAAACTGTGAGCGATAAAGTTGACATTAGAATTAAGCCTATTTATCATGTCAAATTAAATCAGTCTTTATTTAAAAGGTATAGAGTTTATTCTCGTTTGTGTGATCTTATTTAAGGGCAGGCTTGTTTGCCAAGAGTTAATTTAGTTGTGGATTAACTCAGTTTGAGTGATTGATGTTTTTGGGCTTGAATGTACCTTGTGATGCGATGTTAGAGCTTTTGTGCGAGACTGTACGTACATAGTTTTGTTTTCTATTGGCATTTTTGCATTAGATGATATTAAAAGCTTGGGATACAGACTGCTTATATATATTTTTTTATTTTTTTTATAACAACTAGATGTCAATTTTTTATTGCGTATGATGGCATACGAGCCACGGCTAACCTGACGGTAAATGGTAACCGTTGTTCATGTACTATCTCCTGCTACAATCAAAACACACCGATGTGCTTCATGGCTGGAAGATGGTGGTACCAACCCCCTTGGGCCCGATAGCAAGTGTTACTCCCATTTGGTACCCAACCCTACCACCATTAATGCAATGGGTGATAATTGCTTACTTCCCTTAGTCACCTCGTACGACACCCGTGAGAGAGAATGAGGTGGTGACACTTGTATTCTTAGTCCGTCACCATACGGATGATTATGGTAAACCATTTTTATGTAAGACATTAGAATACTTATGCATCTGAGTTTATTTCCTGTATGCCGAATATGTTTTGACCTGATGATAAGTGGTACCGTAGCTTCAACAGCAGGGGCATTACTTGCATGTCATCAACTCTATTTAAAGGTATTAGAGGAAAAGAAGAAGCGTATTAAAGAGAAGATAAGGAGTTACTTTGAGCTTCCAGGGCTCTCAATCACCATTCTAACATTCAGCAGTACTCCTAGTACAGTAAGAGTAACCGCCGTTATTTCACGCTGACTTGTGAGAGAGTGGTTCTTAGCCGAGCGAGCTGGCCCATTTATTGGGAGATAAGCAAGGCTCTCTCAATATTTTCCGTGTGTGGCCGGCTTTAGAACTGTCCCACCCCTCTCCACCCATGGGAGTCGTAAGAGCCTACTGAGGGAATACCTGAGGGAATAATAGAAGTCAAAAAAATACGTCTCAACTACAATGTTGGTTTACAGTTATCTGGTAGAGTAATCACCCGTGCGAATTGCAATTTACACTTGAATTTTTTTACCCATTTTTTTATTGAACTCAGTTGAAAATAAAACATATACTTATTAGTTTTACGTATAAGTAGGTGTGGGGCCGGCTTTAGAATTGAGAGCCGACTGAAGGAATACCGGGGACCGGGGGAGTGGGCAGCAGCACTCCTTCGAGTATTGACAATATCCACTGCGATCGTCAACCCGCCTGCCAAGCGTGGCGATTACGGCACTATCCCCCATTCTTGGGGAGGCCTATGTCCAGCAGTGGACATTAAAAGGCTGATGGATGGAGGTACTACTTGGTGCATGAAAATGGACGATTGTATTGTCAAATAATACAGTACCTAATATAAAGCAACAGTATGTTTATCAAATACAATTAAAATTTACTATTTATATAAAGAAAACAATAGGTATTTTAAGATATGTTACTTTACTTTTCAACCCTTTTTCTGCCCCACTGTTGGGCACGGGATTGCTCTGGTGGAGGGATATAGGCCATAGTCTTTCACACTGACCCAGCGTGGGTTGGCAGACTTCACAAACCGTCAACAACATCCAGGTTTCCGCACAATGTTTTCCTTCACCGAGAAGTAAATACATAGTAAACAAATAAATGCTACTCACAATTTTGATAGGTAGATGGTAGAGGGCAATAGGCTCGCCCCCTATTACGACTTAAACATAGCTGGCGAACCGTGGGTTTGTAATACACCTCTGCGCACCTCTTCGGGGATCCAAGCGTGATGCTATGATGGTATGGTGTTGCAATCCTTGGTTTTACCACTAGGCTATTAAATTGGAAAAAAACTTAAGAATGGCAAAGATATTAGAACATTAATTTTGACACTATTGCCTATAGGAGATAACTCATACCCACAAAAATTGGAATTGGCATTGAATAGATACAACATAATATATAACGAATTGATGATGTAGTAAGAGTGCTATAAAATTTAGACCAACCTGTATATTTTTTATGTCACACATGTCAGTTCTGAAACCCTATAATTGGCGAGAACCCTAAACAAAATAAAACAATTTCAAGTCAACTAATAGGCCTTATTATATTAGAAGCCACTTCAAAACCAGACTGCATCACAAAAGGTCCCATCAAAGACACGCCGTCATTAATTCTCCTCACGTAGGAACCACCCCTTAAAGAACTACCCTATTATTAATTTCAACTCGCACCCCATCAAGTCAACTTCAACTTAAATACTTTACAATACAGTCCAATTTACTCTATCAATTTTACTTGATATAAGCTCGTTTGGTTTTTACAAAGGAGGTTATTGGCTAACTTCTGGTCCACGGGCTGCATCTAAGATGGCGATGTGTTTTATCTCGCTCTCACGTGTGGAATAGCGTATGTGCTGTCTCTGTTGTTTTCTTTGTAACAGAAAGAAGGTGAAGTACTTTTTGTTCGTGTTTGTGTTAGGTGTTAGAGTGAGATAGATAGAAAAGTCAATTTCGTTTATAGTGTAAATAAAGTGGTATATTTGCCGTTCGATCGATGATTCGCAATACCTACTGAGTGATTTGTGTAATTTGTGCAATTTTTTATACATTTCTGCCCCTTTGTTTATCCATTTTTTACAGGAACTCCTTTTTTGGGATAAGATTATCCTATATTTATCCTCAATTTATATCATGTACACCAGAGTTTTTATTTCTGTTTAACCTAAAGAGTAGGTTAGTATTAAAATAGCTGGCCTGCGGGAATTATTATATTTGTCAGAATCAAAATTTTCCTGTACCTATGTTAATCCAGAGTTTCTCTCATCTATTTACCTACTTAATTTCATCTAGACATCTAAACTACTAAACATTTTCACAATCATTTTTGATCTATATTTTTTAGCATTTGACATGCTCTGCCACTTTTTAAAGTATCTACATATTATTTGTGAATAAGGAAAAAGAGACATTTTGTACTAGCGGGAATCGAAACCGGGTCTTTTCCAATCCGGGGAAGTGCTCTAACACACAACATTATTGATCTATATTGTTTAGCATTTGACATCAAATGATCTGTACTATAGCTCAGTGGCTTAATTATGATAAATACACACTCTCTCTAATCATTAAAATTGGTTCAGCCGTTCTTGACTTATAAAAAGACAGACAAAGAGACAGAAAAAATAGAAATTATCAGAATTGGACAGTAAAGTCTACAAACAGAGCTCACATATTTGAACAGTAGTACCTACCTATAGATTATTCTTTATGTTTTTCTTGTGACGTTAACATGTTACTGATACTGACAGTTGTCAAAAAAGTATAGTTCGATATCACGTCGGAATGGATGTAGACCAGCGACGCCTGTCTTTTTATTAAAAAAAAATATGTAGGTACGTTATTGATATAGGTACCAATAGGTAACGTAAACCGTAGACTTTCACATCACTTGAAAACTGCGTAACAGCTTGTGATAACTTTTTTTGTTAAATAGCTCTTAGGTATTTAGATTTAAATACTAGTGTATCTACGGATTATACTGCTACTATACCTATCGAGAACCTGATATATATCCTGAAAACTGGTATTATTTTTTCGGCGGAGCCGTGAGGGAAGGCTTTTACTTTTTTTAGTTACTAGTGGTAACAGAGCTGTATCTGTACATTCGAGAAATTTAAGAGTAAAATGCTTTACTACTCTTAGGCTGAGTACGTATTTAATTACTTTAAGAGTTTTGGTTTGTATTTTGATCTGTATTTTAGTACATGACTTGCTTAGCTACTTTAAAGAACTTTTTTCGCATATCACACAAAAACTACTGAATATATTTAGATTTTTTGTTTGTTATATAGCTCCTAATTATACTTGCAAACTCGCACAGCCGTGAGCGCGGCATCGTCTGTACTATTATAAAACTGTAATCGAGCTTTCTTCATTCAAGTTACTTAAGAAAAACAGGACAAAAAAAAAAGCTTTTGAGGTGTGTCTGAACACAAAACATTTTGTTTTTTAAGAATTATTCACTGTTTGTCGGTTTGTTTGTTTGCATATTTTGATTCAACTTTTTGTTTGATAGCTCTTGGTATGACTCAAAAACTGGTATACGTTTTACACCGCTACTACAACCGGAACCTGAGATATAACCTAAAAACTCGCTGTAGTTCCGCAGGTAAAGGCTAGATTTAAATACTTTGGAAAATCCAAAACTGCACGCCTCATAATCTTCATTTTTCACAATTAAATTGATTATTTGATAAGTAACTAATAATGTATTGGTCTTACTAAGTAGTTTTCAATAAATCACATAGGTAGCGCTAATTTCAAAAAGTACTAATGTGGGTTTCGTGTCTTATACGCCATCTAGCGCTAATTTTAAGAAGTACTTCTATATTGGTCTATAGAAATAGTTCTCATGAAAGGCGCTGGTTTTAGTGTCGCGTCGAGCGTAAATATTCATATTTTTTTGTTCATATTTTTTTGTTTATTTAATAAAAATTAAATCACATCGAATCAGACCGTGAAAAGTAATAGGGATCTATTCGTAGTAATACTCAAGTTAAAACGAAAAAAAAAAGACTCGATTAGTAAAGTATTTCGGTTATTATCGTGTTAACATACATTACCTACAACAAACGGACGTCCAATACAGAATTTTTTTAAACAGTTTTTTAACTAGTTTAAATAACAAAAATGCCATAAAAAATATCATGAGTGTCAAAAATAGTGTTTTTTATTGATATGTGTGTGTATATATTGTTTTACAAGTGCAATATATTGATAAATAGAGACATTTTAAGTTTGAAAAATTAGTTGTTCTGTGTAAAACGGGAATAGTACCCACCTCGACGCTTCGTTTATGAGGCATGCAATATAATGCTATGTTTCTTTCACAAAATTTTCCCGCAATAGATAGAAAATACATAGCCACGTTTCAAACGTCGTCGATACATGTTGTTCAAACCAGGTAGATGTATCTCGTTACTCTACGGAAGTGTCAATAGCTCCCCCCACCACTGCTGCCTCCAGAACCCACCAGGTGACGTTTCGTTCCTTTACTTCCGATTTAATAAGCGCAAGACTTCTGTTGACTGTATCGGATTTGGGACGGAATTTTATTTATTTTTATCAACGATGATGCTACTTATACGTTTAAATATACCTAATGTTCTTATATGTTTAGGATACACAAATGTTTGTTCTGAGTCTGGGTGTACTTTGTGTCCGTGACATTGTATGTAAAGTCCCCCGCAATACAAGGATTATTCCTTAGTGCAAGTTCTTTAAAAAAAAAGTGCTTATAGTGCGGTAAATTGGATAGGGGATGCTCTGGGTTTTAATAGTAGGCAGTGGCATGTATTTATATGCTTCTGGTGTTAACAAATCCATTAGCGATAGTTATTACTTACCATCAGGTGCTTCGATCATCAATACTAACAAGATATAGTGTCCCGAACAAAATCAAACTAAAAACTGTCCGTGTGAATATACCTATACTTATACAGCTACATCTGTTTACTAACAATCTGAGACAAAGGTTTAAACAGTTTTAAGTTCAACCTATTTACAATCATGGCACTTAGTAATAAAGTCACAAATCTTTAAAATATTATCTTACATTTATGGTCATTCGTCACAAAAAACGAGCAAAGCAATAATTTATTACTGAGACTTATAAGTGAAAAGACATAACATTTACTGTGAAATCAAGCTTAATCAAGCAAGCAAATAAATAAGCAAGCAACAAAAAAGTATTTTTGAAGTCAACAAAATAAGAGCTCACTTCTCAAGTGCGCTCTTATTTAACGAGACGTATTTTTCGGGTCGACGCGAAATCTATTGCATTTTTGATCGAAGGTCAGATGACCTATAGCTAGTCTGACACCGTAAGAAATAAATAAATCTGTTCAAAAAATAAAACGTCACAGACAGTAAACTTAATATTCGCTTATACGCGGTAGGTAGGCACATATACCTACAGTGCGTTTAGTTTGTGCCTCTCAAACATAATTTAGGTGATGTATTGCTTCGCGCTAGCACGCTTACTCCTAACTGTGTTAGGATCGTATAGAGTTCTTTATACCGACTAATTAAACTAGAATTCGTAACGATCACGTAAGAGCCGTGTGGGGCCGGCACCAGGAATAGCTCCACCCCGTCTCTTCCTATGGGAGTCGTAAAAGCCGACTAAAGCCGGGGGACCGGGCAGCAGCGTTCCCCTGTGTACTAAAAACATCCACTGCGATCGCCAACCCGCCTGCCAAGCGTGGCGATTATGGCAAAACCCCCATTTTGGGGAGGCATATGTCCAGCAGTGGACGATGAAAGGCTGATGGATGGACGTAAGAGAGCGAGTAAGTATGAAAGAGAGTATTGGTGTGAAGAAGATGCGAAAGGGAATGCTCTGATGGCTCGGACATGTGGAAAGAATGCCGGACGAGCGACTTTTAAAGAAGATATACAATGCGAAAGTGGAAGCATGTTGGTAGGTACAAGGGGAAACCGAGACTCACCTACCTAGACCAAATCGGTCATGTATTGAAGGAAGCTGGAGTCAGGAGTCTCCGAAACCGGCGAGCGTGTATGAAGAGAATTATGAATGTTGAGGAAGCAAGAGATGTATGCAAAAATAGAGCCTCTTGGCACTCTGTTCTCTCTGCCTACCCCGCAAGGGAAATGGCGTGATGATAAGTTAGTTACTTACTTAAACTAGTAATTTTTATTGCAAGAATATGAAATTCTCTATTTCTTAATGTATCGATATTAAAGAGGTTTTTAAGATATAGATCTTAGTCAGTCTGATGACTAAATCCAATCGCAATAATCTATCTATAGCATTATAAAGCTGTAACAGAGCTATTTCTGTATATTTAAGATATTTGAGAAAAACTACTGTATTAGGTTATTTATGCACCTCTGAACACAAGATTTTTTGTCTGCTTGTAAGATCGGGCTTCACGCAAAACCTACCGAATGGATTTTGATGCAACTTTGTTTATTGATAGCTCTTGATTTGACCTAAAAACTGGTATATACACATACTGGTACATTTTATACTAATACTATATCAGAAGTCTGAGATATAGATAAACTAAAATCTAATCTATATCGCGGCTGCGTCACAAACAAAGGCTATTCAAATATATTTTGATAGAAAAGGCGGTCAGTTTTATCAGCTGATAAAACTTTGTTGAAAACATCCAATTTCCTTTTTTTTTTGTTAAGGCGGGAATAACTGTTCCTAACCTCACACCCTGTCGTTCGGGGCAACGAACAGGGTAGTGTGGTGCCTTCAGCCACTAAAGAAACCCGCCGTGTGCCGTCTCTCCGCCTTTTTTGGCGGGCCACTGGAACTATGTTACATTCCTTCGGTGGTCCGCCAGCGGCTTACCCTTTCGGGTACCCTCTACTGAGCGACGTATCCGCAGAGGAGCGTCGCACCTTCGCCGGAGGCCTTGCGGGTGGCGGACGTTCCCTGGTCCATCCACCCGCAGCCTCAGCTAGGGCGGCATGAGGCGCAAGTACCTGCGCCAGCACCGCCCCGGTCGCTAGCGGCGGTTTGGGTCAGCGGAAAAATCCTCCTCCCTAGCCCTCTCCGCCGCTTCCTTCCGCGAGATAACCTCCTCGCAGAAGGCAGCGACCGCGGCCCAATTCCTGTCGCTGCCAAGCATCGCTCTGATGACGCTCGGTAGCTAGAGGTCGCCCCCTATTTACGCGACGAGTTCACGGCGCTGCTCGGCCCAAGCCGGGTACGACTCGAGCGTGTGCCGCGCCGTGTCCTCGTCACAGCCGCAGTGGTGACAGCCCGGAGTCGCTTCCCTCCTTGCGAGTATGTGCAGATATCTGCCGAAGCAACCGTGCCCCGACAGCACCTGCACCAGTCGGAAGGTAAGGACTCCGTGCCGTCACCCCGCCCACTCCTCCAGCAGCGGCTGGAGCGCCCCTACGGTCCAAAGACCGGCCCGGGGCGCCTCCAACCACGCCCTCCATCTGGCCATCTCCCTGGGTAGGGGGCGTCCGCCCCCCTCCCGCTCAACCTCCTCCAGGACGCACCAGTCCCTCACTCGCGCTGTGACGTCGGGGCTAGCGAACGAAAGGTCCACTATCGACCCGCCCCGTCGCCGCACGCTCGTGTTGACGGAGCCTCTGTTAAGCAAACAGAGGCTCGTTGACGCCGCCCACTCTACCACCGCCGCTCCACGGGCGTCCGTCTCAGGGGACCCCCACGCCGTGGATTTAACGTTGAAGTCACCCACGACCAGGACGTGGATAGGTGCCAGTCGCCGTATCGAGGTCTCAAGGCTGTTAAGCCAGACTCCGAAATCAGCCAGCCTCCGGTTGGGGGAAAAGTATACGTCATACAGCGTAACTCCCCCCCAGTCGGCCGCGACGTATCCGGTACCCCTGTCTCTGATCGACAAGGGCGGGGAACGAACCGCCGTGGAGCTGATGATTGCCACGGAGCCATCGCGGCTGCCCGCCCAATTAGGATGGTCAGGAACGCAATAAGGCTCCACAGCTACGGCTACACGAATGAACCGCTCCACCATGGTTTGCAGAAGAAGATCCTGCGCCCCGGCGGCGTGGTTGAGTTTCGCCTGGAGGAGGATAGTGTCACGGTTGAATTTTAAGCCGTAACTATATCCTCCCCCACCTGAGACAGTGGCGAAGCCACGCTAGGGGGGGCAGCCTGGGCCGATTGGCTGGTCCCCCCTTTTCTGGGCCTGTCGTCGGGGGTCTG
Source organism: Leucoma salicis (assembly GCA_948253155.1). Taxonomy (NCBI): domain Eukaryota; kingdom Metazoa; phylum Arthropoda; class Insecta; order Lepidoptera; family Erebidae; genus Leucoma; species Leucoma salicis. Next base: position 13,430,968 of record OX411828.1, on the reverse strand, counting down.
CATCCCTCCCGCCCCATGCAGTGCTTGGCAGGCCTGTTGCCTGCCGCGCACGCGGGGCAGTGAGGGGCGGCGGTGCAGGTTGCCGCCCGGTGCCCTGCCTGACCGCAGCGGAAACAAAGATTGCTGCAATCAAAACAGTTAGTGCACGTCGGCCGGGTGTGTCCGACCGCCATGCACTTAAAGCTCCTCGCGGGCCGAGGCTCTAGTACGGTGACCCGCACGGAACTCCAGCCCACGAGGAGCCTGCCTGCGTCGGCCAAAATTTTGGCTGACGCGACAGGGCAACTCGCCCAGACGGCACCTACTCAGCCGGGACCGGTCCGAATGGAGCCCACTCTGACAGCATTCGATCATCCGGTTTTCGAGGCAATAGCCTCCCGGGCGTCGTCCGCCGTCACTGAGTCATCCAGACCGGAAATGCGCAGTTCAGCGCACTTTACCGGTCTGGTGACACAGACGCCACTTCCCTCGCACTCAGACCCGTCAGCCTTTCGGCCACCGTGGGCCCTCCGCCCCAGGAAACTCGAGAATTCGAGCCCCTGTGCGAGCTAGGCGGGTCCAGGCGGCGACGACTAAGATGTCGGAGACGTCGATTTTCTCCCGGGCCTTCCTCAAGATAAACATCCAATTTCCTAGAAAAAAAATTGTAAGAGGGTAAATAAAAATACATAATATATGTGCAAACAGAATTCTAATCCACACCTATCCCATTCATAACGTTACATACAGTTTCAAATTATTTTGATAAATATTTAACATTTTTAATCATGAATTTAAAATGCTATTAGTTTTTAAACTGAATCGCAAAATACAGTTTGCGGTAAAATTCATAGAAAATAAATAGCTAATAAAGTTTGCACACCTATTTTAGAAATAATATTTAAAATCACACATTTATTGTTATCTTTTAATACATTTTCGTTACCACCAGCTCTAGTAATATAGGTTCAAGACGCGTGTGTCGTGGGACCAATTAGCTAAACAATTCCGAGCACGAACTGTTTAACCGCTTTAATTTCACCCCAATAACACGTTAATTCATCCCACCCCCTCACCTACCATCGTAGACTTACCTCACACCCCCAAACCCCTGTTATCGCAATAAAAATTAAATTTGTTCGACTGTGACGCTAAGCACCTGAAATTATGAGACCTCGTTTATGAAGACCGATTAATTTTAATTTAATTAGTTACGTGCACTTTTGTGCTTGAACGTACACGAAAGCTTCTAACGAAGTAAATAGTTATTTTGGGCTTATCAAGATATTTTATCGAATTTTAACTGAAATATTTTCTTTGGTTGTTATATTTCGAATAGAAGTGAGTGAGGTTTAAGGGTTTTTTGAATGTGATTCAGAAGATTTTTGATCTGTATTTTAATAACATGCTCAGCTACTTTAAAGAACAAATTATTTCTAAAAATGTGGAAAAAGAAAACTGTAGTGTGAGTAGGAACCGAATCTGCCCCCTTAGAATGAAAAACGAAATGTTAGACGAACTTTCGTTTCGATTCATTGTGATTGGTCGCCTGAATCACGCGTCAAAATCTCGACTAATCAGGAATCACGCGTCGGACTGTTGATCAATCGCAATGACTCGAAACGAAAGTTCGTCTAACGTTTCGCTTTTCATTCTAAGGGGGCTGCGTCCCTTCCAACCGCGTGGGTCGTAAAGACAAATGTGATATAGGGATTGGGAATGGCCGTTGGATTGCGATGCTTAGCGGTTAGAGCACTTGCCCGGATTGGAAGGGACGCAGGTTCGGTTCCCGCTCGCACTCAAGTTCTCTTTTTCCACATTTTCACAAATAATTAGTTCTTTAAATTGATTCAGAAGACTTTCTTTCTTTTTTAGGTTACCTACGTAACGTTTTTATTAGCTTCGAATGAAGACTCACTTCAAAATATCGAATCAAATTGAAACTTTTCACACTTATCGAGGGTCGATAAAATACAATAATTTAATTTTTTTTTATTGTTATTACAAATCGGTGCTATAATGGGGTTTTTACATAGAAATTTTATAAATTTGATGCTATTTTAAATGAAATAAATAATACTTTCAAAATTTACTAAAACATGCTTTAAAAGGTAGTTGAACTTAAAAGTAGAAAACAATATTATCTATACTATTATAAAGCTGTAACAGAGCTACGTCTGTACATTTAAGATACTTATTTGAGAAAAAAAAACTGATTTAGGCTATATAGGCGTATCTAAACACAAAACTATTTTTTTTAGATTTTTTGTCTGTTTATCTGTTTGTTTGTTCGCGCATCACGCAAAAACTACTGAACGGATTTTGATGCAACTTTCTTTGTTTGATAGCTCTTGATTAGACTTAACAACTGGTAAATAAATAAATAAATAAATATTCACGGACATTTCACACAACGTCCTCTGGTCCCAAACTAAGCTTAACGTCAACTGGTATACATTTTATCCCGCTACTATATCGGGAACCTCAGATATTACCTAAAAACTAGTTTTTGGCTGCGGCGGAGCCGCGGGCTAAGGCTAGTAATAAATAATAATGATTGTAAAGAAACCTGGGGTGCTTATTTACTTTATCTTTATAGTCATAATACATCTTATATGTATAATGCTACCAATGGCTTATTTGTAACGTTTGAAGTTAAGCTTTCTTTCAATCATTATTACGTAAGTACCTATTTATTAGGTATATTATTTTCTATTTTTTAGTTCAAGTGTTATTTTAGTTTTTTACACTATAATTATCTATCTATTACTATTATAAAGCTGTAACAGAGCTGTGTCTGTACATTTAATATATTTGAGAAAAAAAATAATGTAATAGACTATATAGGCGTTTCTAAACACAAAACATTTTTTTTTATTTTTGTCTGTTTGTCTGTTTATCTCTTTGTCTATTTGTTTGTTCGCGCATCACGCAAAAACTACTGAACCGATTTTGATGCAAATTTTTTTTATTTGAGAGCTCTCGATTAAACTTAATAACTGGTATACATTTTATCCCGCTACTATATCGAGGACCTGAGATATAACCGAAAAACTTTTGGCTGCGGCGAAGCCGCGGGCAAAGGCTATACCTACTATTATAAGAACGATGTCTGTATATGTAACAGAGCTGTGTCTGTACATGTAACAGAGCTATGTCTATACATTTAAGATATTTGAGAAAAAATACTGAATTAGGCTATATAGGCGTGTCTAACCACAAAGGGTTGTCCTGTGTGGAAATCGAACCCACAACACTCGGGCGTCAGGCCGATATCTGAACCATTCCGCCATGCATCTCAATGTGTTTGATATAGCACAGCTAATCCTAATATTATTCCTGTAAGTTATAGTTTTTCACTATAAATATGGCCTTGAAAGCGCAGCTATTATTTTGAAAAAAAAAAGTAGGAATCAGTCCCTCAATATTCACTAATTAGTCATATTAGTCATACAAACCGCACCGTAATAGAATCTGTAATATACCATTTAGGTGCATTAAACAAAATAAATCAACAACGACTTCATTCCTCTCGATGCCATATGGCATAAAAATATTGCAATCACAAAAATAATAACGCACAAAGTCAATTCGCCACTCGATTAAAGTCAAAAGACGTCATATGAACACAGAGTAATTAAATTACGAACAGTCCAATGTAACAAACAGCGGGAACGAAATTGAATAATGTTTAAACGAAGTACTAGGAAATTTCGGCAAATGTTTTTTTAAATAAGCGAAGCTGTTATCTGCATTCTGCCTAAGGGTTTGAGGTAATGTGTGGTCGTAAAACGCGTTCATCTAATCCTAGATTCAATACTTGGTAGGGTATTAACATCTCAGTCGGGTTTTAGAAGGTCTACATGGATTACATTACATCCCTCTTCATACGAGTAAAAATACAAAGTAAGTACCTATTGCAATCAGTTCGGTAACTTTAAATTAACTGCAGGTACCTATTTTCCTTCTTTAATCAAACATGAATTTGGTTTATTACAACTTTTTTCTTAATAGAAACAATGATTTTTTTACTTTTTCATAACAACCTTAAACTCTATGGTTGCAAGATATTCGGAGGCGTTCGCTACCAATCGGGGAGCGCAAATCTGACATCTGTCATATTTGAACCGCATTGTTAGTGTTGTGACGTTCGTTTTTTGAAACTCGACAGTTGGCGGTCCTCCTCTCTCAATTTTGTTTTGTTGCGATTTGATTGAATCTGTCATTTAAAAACAATGTGTTGGTTTGTTTTCGTACTTGTTTGATAGGGGAAAGAATTCGCAAGTGTATGTCACGGTTGGATGACACTCAAATAACCATGTAAGAAATAACTATTTAACTTGATTAATATTGTAATTAGCCAACATTTATTTATCAATAAAAGTAGGTAAAGAAAATGCTGTATTGATAGGATTTTTTTTTAATTAACCCCACCATTATGTGTTATTATTTTCAAAGAAATAGGTACGACCGTGTAATCAAAAGAAATAATACCTATATCGATAGGTAAAAATAATTAATTGTGGATCAGTCCTGCGATGTTCTAGCTAAAGGCCGTGATGTACCTACTTAATGTGTTGCAAATGAGGCGAAATAAGTAGGTACTTAATGTCAGGTTAATGTAGTTTTTTTCGAAAGTTCTTTATCATTAGGTACCTATAGGAGGTGGAGATAAAATGAAGAGAGTAAGGAGGGAGTTTGGCCTCCTGCGCTCTCACTCATCATACGAAGCAAAACAGTAGGAATACTGCCGTTGTTTTACGCTGATCTTCTGTGAGAAGGTGGTGCTTTCCCGATCGAGCCGGTCCATTCATGCTAGAACAAGCAGTACCTACCACTAGAAAATTGTTACGTCTAATATTAGAAAAGAAATATAATAGCCAATAATATAATTAATTAGTTAAGAACTTGGATCAAACTTAAGCAATATAAGAAGATAAATAAAGACATCAGTAAATACAATTTATTTCAAAGCGCTTGTTAATTCAATTTCACTGTCATTGTTAAAGAGTGTAACTCACACAAAATTGGAACTTTGTTCTAGAAACAAGCACGATTATGTACTTTTGCAGCTGTGTAGTGTGACCATATATTGACAATGTGTCTTTTAATTGACATCTCATTCCTCTCGAGCGTAGTGGTCTATCTTCACTGCGGCCACGTGCCATATAGTTTAGCAGCATTACTAGTATTACTGAGTTTTTATTGGTATTTAGCCCTTACCATAGGTAAGTCGTGGATAATTTTCCATCAAAAACAACTTAAAATTACCTCGGTATATTATTGTTATATGTTGTAATATATATAAAACCGGAGAGGATAAACCTAAATAATATGAGTATGTAAGCCGTCTCTCTGATGGTAAATAATAACTTTAACTTAAAATTTCTACCAATGCAATACGTTTCGACTGTATTAATACTTACGGTACGCCATTAAAAATAATTTAAACGTTATAAGCTAGATGTCGTAAAATTTCTATTAAATTATACCTAATATTTGTTAAAAAATTAACATAGTATAGCATCACGTCTGTATTCCCCGAAGGGGTAGGCAGAGGTGTATTACACACCCACGGTTCGCCAGCTATGTTTAAGTCCCACGTAATAGGGGGCGAGCCTATTGCCGTCTACCGGGCACATTTTCAAACAACGGGTTGCTACAAAGAATTTTTATTTTTACGAAAAACTTAATGTCTGTCCGACCGGGGATCAAACCTGAGACCTCATCAGCAGTCGCTCACACTACCGCTGCACCACAGCGGCAGTCAAAAAAATATTCTATATTTAATTTTTATCCTACATTTTAAGTAATATATATGGTAACCCTAAGTTTGACTTCGGGTGTTGCGAGCTAACGTCGGGTGGCGTGTTCAACGATCACTTGCAAGAAATTACATGTTTTATTATTTCAAATGTCGTTCCCGTTTGACTTAATTAACGTAACAATAACTACTGTGGTTTTACAACTGGCAGTTAGCGTTTTCGTATCTGAGTGCCTTTATTAGTTAGATTTGTGATTGCCTAAAATAGTACTAATGATTCGTGTTTACTGATCGTATAAGTTCACAGTCGGAGTTTTAGGGAAATAGCAGTATTATTATGATATGGGTGACCCGGCGAACTTTGTACCGCCTCAGAATCAATAAATTGTGTTTTAACTTATAATTAATTCATTTAAAAAAAATAGACGTCTCGGGACGTCTGTTAGTTGTGAAAACATCGGAATTATTTTGTAGAAATAAAATAAACTTTTTCAATATGTGCTTATACTTGTATAAAATTATGACATGTGTGACATAAAAACAATGAACTTATAAGTAAGTGTGAATGTATCCTATTACTATAATATACAATAAATGAAAATATTGTTTCTCTCTTTATCCAATTAAAACTGTTGTTGTTGATTGACGTTATGCTTTCTAGTTACATGCTTTTATCAACAGTTGGCGTTAATAACTATTAAATAAATTGGCATGGTGACGTCGCCACCCTAACTGCCGGTTTTTCCCACCCTCCGCATTAGATGTTTTCACATCAATATCATCGAAATCAATCAAGCCAGTCTTGAGATATCATCAAAAAGCCGTTTCATGCAAAATTTATGAGGAAATTAATTTTAGCCCATTACGCTGAGTTCAGCCCGGTGAAAAAAAAAACACAATCGCATAGAACCTCCATGTCTGAGAATCTCTCAGCTTATTGACGGCTTGTAAAGTCTGCCATCCCATATAGTACGAATAAATAGTATGGAGATATTCAACACTTTGAATAACACTTCACAGGAATACACGATGTTTAGTAGAATCAATATCACAATAAAAAACTAAAGCTCGTGGTACATTCGCCGCATCGCCGATGGTACCACCCGACACCATACTTCATTGTAGAGTCGCCAACACACGATATAATTCGACAAGTTTTATTGTGCCCCCTTATGAGTTATACACGATACGTACAACCCTAACTAATGCTATTTAATTAATGAGTTCGTAAGAACTATATTCCTATAATTAACTTAGACTTTGCCCACGGCTGTTTTGCCAAGAGCTAGTTTTTAGGTTATATCTCAGGTTCCCGATATAGTAGCGGGATAAAATATATACTAGCTTTTAAGTCTAATTAAGAGCTATCAAATAAAAAAAACTTGCATTAAAATCCGCTCAACAGTTTTTGCGTGATGCGCGAACGAACAAACAGACAAACAGGCAAAAAATCTAAAAAAAATTGTTTTGTGCTTAGACAGGCCAATACAGTCATTTTTTTCTCAAATATCATAAACTAGACTTTGCCAGCGGCTTCGCCGCAGCCAAAAGCTAGCTTTTCGGATATATCTCAGGTTCCCGATACAGTAGCGAGATAAAATGTATACCAGTTTTTAAGTCTAATCAAGGCCTTTCAAATAAAAAAAGTTGATGCATGAAAATCCGTTCAGTAGTTTTTGTGTGATGCGTGAACGAACAAACAGATAAACAGACAAAAATTCTAAAAAAAATTGTTATGTGTTTAGACATGCCTATATATTACAGTCATTTTTTCTCAAATATCTTAAATGTACAGACACAGCTCTGTTACAGTTTTATAATAGTAAGATATACACAGCTCTGTTACGGCTTTATAATAGTTAGGATCCAGCTAATTTTGCAAAAAATCATAAATAATAGTAAAAACAAAGTAAAATGAATTTGTTAAATAGTAATTTCGCTTATAACTTTCAGTTTAAGTCATAGGTTACTTTTAAATTATTTTGACTTGGCATTCTCGTTTCATAAGTTTTGGAGCATAAAAAAGATCGTAGGCTACTTTTCATCCTGGAAAATGAATACTTTTTGACGGAATTGCTATGTTTACATAGATATATAGCTATTTTTTTTATGACACTTTTTAATTAATTTTTTGATTAGGCAGGTAAGAATTTACGTAAACGCAAACCCCGTCGTTCGGGGCAACGAACAGAGTAGTGTGGGGCCCTCACCCACTAAAGAAACCCGCCGTGTGGCGTCTCTCCGCCTGTGTTGGTGGGTCACTGGTACTATGTTGCAATACTTAAAGTAAAAAATATAATGCTAAAAGACAACACCCTGTCTTAAGGAATAATCCTTGTACCGCAGGGGACTTTACAAACATACAATTTCACGGACACAAAGTACACCCAGACTCAGAACTACCATTTGTGGATCTCTTTAGTTGTCCTGTGTGTGAATCGATCCACAACTATCGTATGTGCAGTCACTCCGCCAAATTAATGTGCCGTACTGTGATGTAGTATTTATATTCTGACGTCTAAGCGAACAGAGTTCCGGTTATAACATAGTATATCTACATAGTACATACTATATAATAAAGTTGTAACAGAGCTGTGTCTGTACATTCAAGATATTTAAGAAAAAATGGCCGTAATAGGCTATATAGGCGTGTCAAAACCCAAAACATTTTTTTTAAATTTTTGTCTGTTTATCTGTTTGTCTGTTTGTTTGTTCGCGCATCACGCTTAAGCTACTGGACGGATTTTGATGCAACTTTTTTTATTTGAAAGGCCTTGATTAGACTTAAAAACTGGTATACATTTTATCCCTCTATTATTTCGGGAACCTGAGATATAACCGAAAAACTAGAAAATTAAATAAACTAGATTTCTTTAGAATATATTTAAAAAAAAACTACTTGACGGATTGTGACGAAACTTTTTTTATTTAAAAGACCTTGATTATACGTAAGAACGGGTATACATTTTATCCCGCTACTATATCGGGAACCTGAGATATAACCCAAAAACTAGCTATTGGCTGCGGCGGAGCCGCGGGCAAAGGCTAGTTATTAATAAAAGAGACTGGATGTTTAAACTATTATAACTTACATATAGGCGTGTGTGAACACAAAACAATTTTTTTTCTGTTTGTCTGTTTGTTTGTTAGTTCGCGCATTACGTAAAAACTACTGAACGGATTTAAAAACTGAAACTGATTAGACTTAACAACTGGTATATATTTTATCCCGCTACTATATCGGGAACCTGAGATATAACCCAAAAACTAGCTATTGGCTGCGGCGGAGCCGCGGGCAAAGGCTAGTTATTAATAAAAGAGACTGGATGTTTAAACTATTATAACTTACAAAATTGTGGAGGATTCTAGAAGCTTTTCATGGTGGTGGACAATAATTCCCACAAGAATAGACCTCTACCGGGAAAGTATCACTCTCTCACAAAATATCAACATGAGGTAAAGGATGGTATTTCCATATTTATGTTCATTCATTAATCTCTGTCGTACTTTCTATTTACCTTTATCACACATTTCTCACCAGTGCTCTCTACCTCTTCAAACATTTTCTTATCTGTAATCTCTCCTCTATCTTCTCATCTCCTCTCTAACATCACACCATTCCACGTACATCGAGTAATGCCTCTGGTGCCTCTGTAACCGCTTGCCATCAGGGCAACCATTTGTGTTATTTTCTGTCCTGATTATAAAAGTAAAGGATGGTATTTCCATATTTATGTTCATTCATTAATCTCTGTCGTACTTTCTATTTATTTTATCACACATTTCTCACCAGTGCTCTCTACCTCTTCAAACATTTTCTTATCTGTAATCTCTCCTCTATCTTCTCATCTCCTCTCTAACATCACACCATTCCACGTACATCGAGTAATGCCTCTGGTGCCTCTGTAACCGCTTGCCATCAGGGCAACCATTTGTGTTATTTTCTGTCCTGATTATAAAAGTAAAGGATGGTATTTCCATATTTATGTTCATTCATTAATCTCTGTCGTACTTTCTATTTACCTTTATCACACATTTCTCACCAGTGCTCTCTACCTCTTCAAACATTTTCTTATCTGTAATCTCTCCTCTATCTTCTCATCTCCTCTCTAACATCACACCATTCCACGTACATCGAGTAATGCCTCTGGTGCCTCTGTAACCGCTTGCCATCAGGGCAACCATTTGTGTTATTTTCTGTCCTGATTATAAAAGTAAAGGATGGTATTTCCATATTTATGTTCATTCATTAATCTCTGTCGTACTTTCTATTTACCTTTATCACACATTTCTCACCAGTGCTCTCTACCTCTTCAAACATTTTCTTATCTGTAATCTCTCCTCTATCTTCTCATCTCCTCTCTAACATCACACCATTCCACGTACATCGAGTAATGCCTCTGGTGCCTCTGTAACCGCTTGCCATCAGGGCAACCATTTGTGTTATTTTCTGTCCTGATTATAAAAGTAAAGGATGGTATTTCCATATTTATGTTCATTCATTAATCTCTGTCGTACTTTCTATTTACCTTTATCACACATTTCTCACCAGTGCTCTCTACCTCTTCAAACATTTTCTTATCTGTAATCTCTCCTCTATCTTCTCATCTCCTCTCTAACATCACACCATTCCACGTACATCGAGTAATGCCTCTGGTGCCTCTGTAACCGCTTGCCATCAGGGCAACCATTTGTGTTATTTTCTGTCGTGATTATAAAAGTAAAGGATGGTATTTCCATATTTATGTTCATTCATTAATCTCTGTCGTACTTTCTATTTACCTTTATCACACATTTCTCACCAGTGCTCTCTACCTCTTCAAACATTTTCTTATCTGTAATCTCTCCTCTATCTTCTCATCTCCTCTCTAACATCACACCATTCCACGTACATCGAGTAATGCCTCTGGTGCCTCTGTAACCGCTTGCCATCAGGGCAACCATTTGTGTTATTTTCTGTCCTGATTATAAAATACAAATTACGGAAGTTACTGTTCACGTACGATCAGCTCATCATTCACACGGTGTTAAATGAGTTATCACAAAAATTACGACCTGTAACAAAATTGGTTTAACGGCATTAAAGCGCTTATTAAAGCATCAAAACTTCACAAAACCCCCTAAAAGGTTCAAAGACAATAAATCAAAGAGTTCCACGTCACTTCTAACTGTTTATGGAGCCAGACGTACAAAACTTTGAATACGGCAAAGCATGATACACGAACTCAATCACACAAACAGTGTACCATCATTGTGTCATGCACACGTAGACTCCACCAAATAAAACTCCTATTTTTATATAAATAAAGTATATTTTAGATTATTTATTAAATGAACGGTATGAATGTGGTGTCAAATTGTAGTGTTAAATGATATATTCAGCGAGGGAGCTCCACAAGCAGTGAAGATACCATAGAGGTATTATATGGATAGAATAGACAAGTCAATAGTACATATTTTACTGAAGTTGCGGCACGCTATGATGGCTGTTTTTTCATGTTACAATGGTGATGTGAAATGTCAATTTATTCTCGAAAAAAATATAATCAAATCTATAAGTTCTTATTGCAAGTAGTACCTGATTAAAAAGGTTTAATAAAAAAAATATAAACAGTAATGCAGTATCAATATCCGAAATCCAAAGCCACATCAAAACTATATCACAATCGCAGTATACTCACAGTTTGTACTTTTCGAAGCAACGTCAAGTCGACACTGCTTTGTTTTGCATTGAACATTGGTGCGAGTTTGCCGGAGGTAGTAGTTGTGCTGGCCAGTGATCCTAGTGACGATCATATTAAATTTCATTTAAAAAAAAATTTGAATTTCTAAAAACAAATGCTGAGTTGTGCGGTAAATAAGTACACCAATAATTATAATCTTATAAAAAAAAAATGTTAGCGTGACCCTTATATATATAGTTTAGAAATCAATGTAATAAATAAATTTTGTGTCCTAAAATTATACATCCGATAAATTTTATGACTAACTGCACGTCACTATTGACAATAAAGAATATAAATTTTGTGTCCTAAAATTATACATCCGATAAATTTTATGACTAACTGCACGTCACTATTGACAATAAAGAATAGCAATTTGCTCCTTCAAATGTAATTATTAATTAATACGAAACTTCATGAGTGGACAAACGTCAAAACGGCTATCATAGCGTGCCGATAGTATAAATGTCAATCATGTGAAAGAGAAAGAAAATATATTCTAAATTTGAAATATTTTATCGACGTAGCAGCGGGACAAGAATATACCATTATAATGCCGGTTTTTAAGTCTAATCAATATCAAATATATCAAACAAAAACACCTGCCCCTGCCTAGAGAATAAGGTCCATATCGCGGGGATTATGTATGCAAATACAACGGACACAAAGTACACCCAAACTTATAGAACAACCATTTAATGAATCATACAAAAAAAGTGCCTGTATGCAAATCGAACCTAAAAAATACCTAAATAGTGTACCAAAATGCACACAAAGTGCGTAAAATATGAGAAAACGAAAATAATAGTCATACCGACCCAGATGCTTTGTCAATTCGGCCATCGTTACAATTGCCTGGAACTACTAATTTTGATAACACATTCTTTTTAATTTCTTGGGTGACGTTTCGTCACCTAAAGGATGTATTTGTATACATTATTCCGACCAGTATAAGAACGTTTAATGTACTTACACAGATCTGTTACAGTTTTATAATAGGTAATATAGAACGATTGCCGCATCTGATAGGCATCTTCTGTATCAAATTAATTTCTTTTCTCTCTATATCGTTAGAAACCCGTTTAGTTTGACTTGCCTTCTCAATGCATCTAATACCTCTATGGATGATATGCGTGGCTCGCGTGACCGTTTCGATTTCGGTGTAGAAGACAGCGAGTTAGAGGCATGCAATGCTGGATACCTGTCACAAGTATTAAATTTGTTCAACAGTGAAATATCAGTGTACATGATAGTGTCTGCCATTTCCAGATACTTTCACACCGCAAGCAACTTTCCGCTTGTTATTTGAATCGCGTCTTATTCAAAATTTCTGAGATTAATCAACATACTCAATGTAAATTAACACAAAGTGTGAAAATATACCTACAGCCTTTTAGCTTTTGCCAGCGGCTTCGCTGCAGCCAAAAGCTAGTGTTTCGCTTATATCTCAGGTTCCCGATATAGTAGCGGGATAAAATGTGTACCAGTTTTTAAGTCAAATCAAGACCTTTCAAATAAAAAAAGTTGCATCAAAATCCGTTCAGTAGTTTTTGTGTGATGCGCGAACAAACAGCAGACAAACAGATAAATAGACAAATAGACAAAAATCCTAAAAAAAATTGTTTTGTATTTAGACACGCCTATATAGCCTATTACAGCAATTTTTTCTCAAATATCTTGAATGTACAGACACAGCTCTGTTACAGTTTTATAATAGTATAGATTACCTATAACGACCAGGTAAACTTAATTTTACAATCAAGATTTTTACCTAATAATGACGCAGCCCTATAAATATTTAGATATTTATAGATATGTATATATATTGAGCAGTTTGGGGCCGGCTTTAGAATTGTCCCACCCCTCTCCACCCATGGGAGTCGTAAGAGCCGACTGAGGGAATATCGGGGGAGTGGGCAGCAGCACTCCCTCGAGTATTAACAACATCCACTGCGATCGCCAACCCGCCTGTCAAGCGTGGCGATTACACCACACGGCCAAATGCTAATTATTTAATGAAAATTAATGCTAATTAATTAACGTTAATTAATTTAGTTTAGTAGGTAGCTTATTTACTTCTTACTAACTTGATTTCTTTCTATTACAGGTCTGGTTTCAAAACCGTCGAGCGAAATGGCGCCGCCAAGAAAAAATGGAGGCAGCTCGACTTGGTCTCTCGGACTACGGATGTGGAGCTGGTGGTGGAATACCCAGGCTTGGTGGTTTAGGTCTACCCGTAGATCCATGGCTAGCACCACCGTTACTCACTGCATTACCAGGTTATTTTTTTTTCCTTATCCTTTTTTCGATAGTGATGGTCGGAAAGCCGCAGCACCTGTTCGTAAACGGTAGCTACGGTTCACGGACTGACTAATACTAGAAGCATACACAGGCTGCTGCTCACAGTGTTGAATAACTACAAATAAAATAAATAAATATTCACAGACATTTCACACAACGTCGTCTGGTCCTAAAATAAGCGCTATGGGTACCAGATTACGGATATAATACATATGTTACTTTTTTTTTGTAAATACATACATATAATAGATATAAAACACCCAGACGTAGTACAAATATCTGTGCTCATCACACAAATAATTGTCCTGAGTGGGAATCGAACCCATGACCTCGTGCACGGAATTCGGCTACACTATCGACTACGCCGCGCATAGCACAAGCACGCACAGCGCATAGCATAGCACAAGCACGCATAGCGCATAGCATAGCACAAGCACGCACAGCGCATAGCATAGCACAAGCACGCATAGCGCATAGCATAGCACAAGCACGCATAGCGCATAGCATAGCACAAGCACGCATAGCGCATAGCATAGCACAAGCACGCACAGCGCATAGCATAGCACAAGCACGCACAGCGCATAGCATAGCACAAGCACGCATAGCGCATAGCATAGCACAAGCACGCATAGCGCATAGCATAGCACAAGCACGCATAGCGCATAGCATAGCACAAGCACGCATAGCGCATAGCATAGCACAAGCACGCATAGCGCATAGCATAGCACAAGCACGCATAGTGCATAGCATAGCACAAGCACGCATAGCGCATAGCATAGCACAAGCACGCATAGCGCATAGCATAGCACAAGCACGCATAGCGCATAGCATAGCACAAGCACGCATAGCGCATAGCATAGCACAAGCACGCATAGCGCATAGCATAGCACAAGCACGCACAGCGCATAGCATAGCACAAGCGTTAAGCTTAGTTTGGGACCAGAAGATTGTTCGTTCGTTTGTTGTGTGAAATGTCCGTTGTTTCACTTTGATTTTCTGTGAGAGGATGTTACTTCCCCGATCAAGCCAGTTCATTCATGCTGGGATAAACATGGCTCTACCACTAAGAGCTAGTGCGAATATAATACGTAATTACAAAATTAACGTCTTTTCACAGGTTTTCTAAGTCACCCACCATCTGGTTACCCCAGTTACCTGACACCCCCAGCGCCGGCATCAAGTGGTGCGCCACCAGACCCTCGATCGACCTCCATCGCTGCGCTTCGTATGAAAGCAAAGGAACACGTTGAAAGCCTTAATAAGGGACTACAAATGGTGTAATCATTATAAATCTATAAATTATAAGAAATAATTATAATTATAAGTAATAAGACTACTATTTTGACAAATGACAGAGTGATTTCGCAGTCAGAGAAACTATTCAATTAAGATCCTATTTATATTTGTATGTATAAATGTATGAAAGTTTCTTACTAAATCATGCAAAACAAGATACGGATGAAATTTTGCACACAGATTATATGTGACCTGAATACTTTTCTTTATCGCTACCACTCAATGGTGTTTAAAATTGTATCAAATATTATTCCTCTTTAGATCCAATTCTAATATCCGCAGTTACTTCTGAAATACACGCAGATGCTTCTAAAATCCCTGCAGATGCTTCTATAATTCGCGCAGTTACTTCAAAAATTCCCGCATGTGTGTCAAAAATCCCCGCAGGTGCGTCAAAAACCCCTGCCGGGTTTCTCAAATAAGTATTTTTTTTTTGGTCACCCATCTGATGGCGGTGGATTGATAGTGCAAATGCACAGCTAAGCTACAACCTCCTTATTATTATAATAATTTATTCTTTAGTAGGTAACACATATTTTGTTGTGAGATTTCAAGTTCTGTGCCTCATTTACTTATTAAAGTTGTAGGATTTGCCCGTGGCTCCGCCGCAGACAAAATCTAGATTTTAGGTTATACCTCAAGTTCCCGATAGTGTAAAAAATGTATACCAGCTCTGAAGCCTCTTGATTGGGCTATTAATTAAAAAAAATATATATCAAAATCTGTCCAGAAGATTTCGAGTGATGCGCGAACGAACAAACAGATAAACAGACAAAAAATAAATAAAAATAATTGTTTTGTATTTAGACACTCCTATAAAGCCTAATACAATATTTTTTTCCCATTGTACAGACAGAATCTTAAATGTACAGACACAGCTCTGTTACAGCTTTATAATAGTTAGAATTATACATTGTCATTATAACTTTGAGACGTAAAATTGATATGTTGGTAAATTTATTAAGGACACGTAGTATGACTTCAAAAAAAATCATAACATAGGCATGCTGTGTAAGTAACAATTGATTTTAGCCGTCAGAGGGCTCCTATCAATAAAACTTATAAGTGATCTTCTTGATATTGTTAAAGCTAGACCATACTTCTAATTTGTATGCTTTGAACTTCAATCAATTATACACTGATCGAAGTTTTCGAAGATTAAATCCATATTTTATTATGAGAATATCTTTCCTATTATAAATCTAATGTGATTAGTGTATCGAAGCAATACATTAGTGTAAATAGTTAATAATATAATATTATAATTATAAGGAGTATAAATTTCAAAAAGTTGAATTAGTGTTGTGTGGTTTTAGTAGATATAAATAAAAAAACATGTTTTGCTTTTTTACTGGTCTTTGTATAATTGTAATAATACTATTACTGTCGAGAAATATCTGAATAAAATATAATTATATATTATACTAACTTTTGCCCTCGGCTCCACCGCAGTCAAAAGCTAGTTTTTAAGTTATACCTATCTCAGGTTCCCGATATAGTAGCGGGATAGAATGTATACCAGTTTTTAAGTCTAATCAAGAGCTATCAAATAAAAAAGCTTGCATCAAAATCCGTGTAGTATTTTTTGCGTGATGCGCGACCGAATAAACAGACAAACCGATAAACAGACAAACAGAACTAAAATCTAAAAAAAATATATTTTGTGTTTAGACACGTCTGTATAGCCTAATACAGTATTTTTTTTCTCAAATATCATAAATGTACAGACACAGCTTTATTACAGTTTTATATCTAATAGTCAGGATTTTGTTAGAGCAAACATTATAAGTACGTAATAAAAATTCCTTTGACTCTAAATATTTATTTAGACGCATCTAGGTTGTAAAAATAATATAGGTACATACCTTTTTATAGGACATGCCAGATTGTCTCGGTCAAGATTATACCTATACAGATATTCACATACCATTTTATCCCTGCTAATGTACCTATATAAAAAACCTCTTGAGCAACACTATACAAACACTACAATTTTGTCAAATAACTAAAAATGTTAATATCATTATTATGTACTTTACAAACTCAATAACACTCTGAGTAAAGGGTACTTATAATATAACTTATGTTGTAGGTGAGTAAAATTACTATAGTCGTAGCATTTTGCTAAGAAATTACAAGTGGTTGTAAATATTGTACTTACATTGTAAATCCTATACTTTAAACTTAACTAATATCTAGAAATAATTACCTCTTATACGGCTATAATATAAAAATAGACTATCAATTGATTTTTTTTACTAATAACAATCCTGTGATTGACTATGTATTGGTTAGTGGTAATATTAATTGAGTAAAGTACATAAATCTATTCAGTATTGCCTCATAAAGGCAACTTGAGAATTATCAAAATTACTCGATAACTTGCGAGACCTTTTATGAGGTAATCCTATACCCAGTCGATCTAATCAGGGAATAAGCTATTTATTAATTGCAAAATTAAAGTTACTATATTGGATTGATGCATGTAAATGCGTTCCGATAGATGGCGTTGGTCGTAAGGATAAATGTGATGAGGAAATTGGATGACCGAATAGGTCTGTACGATAGCTCAGTGGCTTAGAGCACTTCCCCGGATTGGAAAAGACGCAGGTTCGATTCCCGCTCGTACAAAAAATCTCTTTTTCCTTATTCACAAATAATTTGTACTTTAAAAAGTAGCGGAGCATGTCATATGCTAAAAAATATAGATCAAAAAAAAGGAATAAGCTGTCAATAGAAAGATTGCTCTAAAATGATTTTCATGTCAGTTGCTAAGATACATCTTACAAATCTCCTCAACGCCGCTGCTGCCCCGAAATACCAGTAGGATTTTGTTGCACGATGACTGTCCTGTACATAAAAAGTACAGCTTAAAAATATAGCTACTATCAAAATAATTTCGTAGCTTTATTTGTAAGTTCTTGAACTAAGTTAGAAATCATCGGAAAACAAAATTGGGAGTCTTACTCCCAATTTTGTCATACTTACTGCTATTTTTAGCTTTTGTTATTCTCTTTCAACTCAGGCTCTAGAATTTTATAGTCAACCTATTTTTTTAAGTACTTCACAATTGTTAAAATCTTCTACTAGCAGTACATTATGTATTTATATATTTCAAATTCACACAAACTGCAATAAAATATAGCAGTATTTTCTGCAGTAGCTTGACGCCAGACTCATGAGCTTTGACTTCAAAACGTTTTTAGAATTAAAATTATAGAATGGTTACTTTAAAGAACAAATTGTTGCGAAAATCGAAAAAAGAGCTTTACTGCGAGCAATATTCGAACCTGCTGCTCTTAAAGACATCTAAAGTAAATGTGAAGTGAAGATTGGGGGTCACCATTAAGTGACTGCGATAGCTTAGCGGTCCAGAGCACTTCCTTTTTCCTTGATCTTTTTCCACTTTGCCAAATAATGTGTTTTTTAAAGTAGCTGAGCATGTCGAGTGCTAAAATATAGATCAAAATTAGAATGATATTTTATAATTTCGTAGGCAGTAATCTAATTATTACACATAATTTATTTCTTGTACATCTAAATAATTATTGATATTATTTTCATTTCTATAAAGAAACTTTAATTATGAATTAAATCATATTGTAAATAGTAGTCTCGAATATAATTGTCACTGATAAATAGGTTTTTTCTAGATAACATTTAGACTTTAATATTATTATTATAAAACTTGATACCTACTAGATCTGATTTTCATATCGTGTAGAAATAATTCCTATGTTGTAAATATTTGGACGTATTTATGTTTGTATATATGTTAGTTGTAGTACCGTATATGTATAAGAGATATATATATATACCGAGAGATAAATAAATGTGTTCTTTCATATCATTTTTTTCAACCAATTACTCTCCCGCTGTCTTCTCTCAGGATGAGGGAGATAGCCATATAAATTAACACAGTGTGAAAATGTGAAATTGAAAATTAGAGTCACGAGCAGGATATGAACCTGCATCTCCTGGAATACCGCCACAGATGCTATGCCAATTCAGCAAAATTTTCGATTTCACATTTTCAAACTTTGTGTTAATTTATATGGATAAGTACCTATGTCAAATGCTAAAAAAATATATAAAAACACCAAAATAGAGATAAGCATAGTCTAATATCTCCCTCATATCGAATATCTCTGAGGAGTGTTCGTTTCCCTGCCGCCGGCGGACCACTGAAGTAATGTAACACAGTTCCAGTGGCCCGCCATTATAGGCAGAGAGACGGCACACTGCGGATTTATTTAGTGGGTGATGGCCCCACACTACCTTGTTCGTTGCCCCGAACGACGGAGTTTGAGGTTAGGTACATTTTTCCCGCTTTACCAAAAAAAAAAAGTTCTTCTATTGTTGTCTTTCGTACGGAGAGTGAGATTTCGTTCCTCTCCACCTAGTATCCCTTTCTTTGAAGTTGTCGACGGGAGAATTATGTCACTGCTTAAAGTGCAAATTATTTGTGAATAAGGAAAAAGAGATTTTTTGTACTAGTGGAACCCGCGCCTTTTCCAATCCGGGGAAGTGCTCTGAACCACTGAGCTATAGTACAGATCTTTCGATCATCCCAATTTACTTATCACATTTTGTCTTAACGACCAACGCCATCTATCGGAAGCATTTAAATGCATTAAGGCCAATATAGTAAGTTTAAATTTGCAATTAAAATTCATACTATTTGATGGCGCGATTTTCTAAACATTTTTGATCTATATTTTAGCATTTGACATGCTCCGCCACTTTTTAAAGTACAAATTATTTGTGAATAAGGAAAAAGAGATTTTTTGTACAAGCGGGAATCGAACATGCTAGCATGTAAATGCTTCCGATAGATGGCGTTGGTCGTAAAGACAAAATGTGATAAGTAAATTGGGATGATCGAAAGATCTGTACTATAGCTCAGTGGTTCAGAGCACTTCCCGGGAATGGAAAAGGCGCGGGTTCGATTCCCGCTAGTACAAAAAATCTCTTTATCCTTATTCACAAATAATTTGTAGTTTAAAAAGTGGCGGAGCATGTCCAATGCTAAAATATAGATCAAAAATGTATGTCACTGCTGTTGCTAGCGTCTATACCTACATCTGCATGACCACTGAAGTATTGTCACACAATTTCGGTAGTCTGCCAATACGGGTAGAGAGACGCCACACGGCAGGTTTATTTAGTGAATGAGACACACTACGCTGTTCGTTGCCCCGAGCGACGGGGTGTGCGATTAGGTACATTCTTTCCGCCTTAACATGAAATAAAAAAGGAGGTTTTATATGAATCATTATATCCTTTACACAATCTGTTTATTCTATATCTATAAGAAAGGCAAAAAGCATATAAGGTTCTTTCAGTGATATTTTGTTATCTCAATAAGTGAGGTAATTCCCGCTTCCTGCCTCCCCTTCTGCCTCGTGTCTCCCCCTATTCTCACCCTCGACGGCACTAATTGTTTCCCGATAATTTAATATCGAAGCTAGACTAATAACTTGCAAGCGCTCTCGCACCTTATATATTATTATTGTTAAAAATTTTTCTTAAAAATCATTTTTGATCAAACCTCGTTTAGTATTTAATAAAAAATTGTTGACGACAATGCTTTAAACTACAAAATTGTTTACAACATAAACATACATAGCATCACGCCTTCATCCCTGAAGGGGTAGGCAGAGGTGTATTATACACACATGGTTCGCTAGCTATGTTAAGTCCCACGTAATAGGGGGCGAGCCTATAGCCGTCTACCGGGCACATTTCCAAACTCCGGGCTGCTACTGAGAATCTTTTCTTTTTATGAATATCTTAATAACGCCACCCGACTGGGTATTGAACCCGAGACCTCATGATAATCGTATAGATTAGGTACCTATAATAATAATTAGGGATGAAATTATTTTCTCTTGGGAGCTAATTAGTCAAAATGTGTGGCCACTGGCCCCACCAGATTTATTTATTCGAATAAAGTTGACGGCTATTAATCGTTGATGCGAGTAAACACGTCACCTACGCATTAGTGTACTAAGCTATAATACCAAACAGTAAAGATTATAATAGGTTAACTTGACTGATGCATTTGTTAGAAACCACGCCTTATGATTTATTTAAAATTCAACAGTAGAGTTATAGCATAAACATAAAAAACATAGTATCACGCATGTATACGCCGAAGGGGTAGGCAGAGGTGTATTACAAACCCACGGTTCGCCAGATATGTTTAAGTCCCACGTAATAGGAGCGAGCCTATTGCCGCCTACCGGGCACATTTCCAAACCCCGGGCTGCTACTGAGATTTTTTCTTTTTACAAAAAAACTCAATAACACTGCCCGACCCGGGACCACGTGAGTATCGCGTGCAGCTCCCGAGATTCGGTCCATACGCCGAGAGGCAGGTAGGACCATGGGTTGGTGGAGGGTATGCCCGACCCGGGGATCGACCCGAGACCTCATGATCAGCAGTCGCTCACACTACCGCTGCACCATAGAAACAGTTTCAGAGCTAGGGAAATGATCTATAAATTAAGGATACACAATTGTGTTTAGAAATCGAGGCGAAAATTGTACATATAATCTTACATACCTAAAGGTATAGCATTCATTTCACATCAATTATGTAAAATAGTATCAACTTTTAACTGTGTGTGTAATGACACTATTCACAAGGAACGAGAGAAAAAAAGACAGTCAATGGGTTTATCAAAAGAGATTTTAATTTGATATGTTGCGGACGTTGCGGCTGCTTGCTCGTCGAAACAACACTAAACGAAATGAGTGCAGGAAAGCGTAATCTGCACTCATTTATAGTGGACACTTGTAGTGCCTAATTGTGGATCTTCTCTTCTCTATACATCAGTGCAGTAGAGTTATATTTTTGTTTGTAGATACTTACCGGTGTTACCTACGATAGGGACTGTTAGAGTACGTCATGGAAGTGAGAACTTAAAGTTGGGTACGCAATAGACGAGCTATTTACTACCAAAACTTAGGTAGTAAATGCCGCTAGTTAACTTAGCAACACTTAGCATACTGCCAAACTGATAAACAATGAATTTTGCGTTACAGAATGGTCTTACTATACGGAAACTTGTGATATCACGTTTTGAAGTTATTTCTACCAGAATTCTTAATGACCAGTTCAGTTCAGTTTTCCCAGTTAACTAAAATATTCGGGGGAAACCTGTTTTTTTCAGAACACTACAAAGTCATAGGTTCTCTTTCACAGTGAAAAGAATATAGGTAGATAATAGTCCTTCAGGCCCCGTGCGCGTTGGCAGGCTTCAAAAACCATTGAGAAAATCTCTCTTGAGAAAACATCTCTTTATATTTATTTGCCTTTAACATGCAACAAATATATAATTTACTACATTACTTTCGATTCCATTCAAAAAAAGTGTACCTGACCGCACACCCTTTCTTATCTTTGGGCAGCAGAGAGGCAGCTGGGTAGTGTGGTGTGGGGCAGTCACCTACTAAATGCTAACGACCGCACAGGCTGACTGTTTAGATATCGGCCTCCCGCCCGAGTGTTGTGGGTTCGATTCCCACACAGGATAACCCTTTGTGTGATCCACAAATGCTTGTTCTGAGTCTAGGTGTACTTTGTGTCCGTGAAATTGTATGTTTGTAAAGTCCTCCGCGATATAAGGATTGTTCCTTAGAGCAGTGTTTAAAAAAAAAAAAAAAAATAACACGCCACTGCTCAAGGCGTTTTTTTGTTTTTTTCGTATAATTAGTTTTATTTCGTCAACTAAGAAGTGGCGGTGGTGATACTGATCAGTATGTTGTATCAAATTGGGTACATAATTAGTCTTTCATTTCGGAATCTTGAAGTACCTACTTACTTTTAATTAGCGGTGAAATTAAATAAAATATCCACAGAATTCTCGTAAAAATACGCGGATCTCTAAAAAATCCAATCATAATGAATAATTTGGTATTTATTCAGTCGTACTGTTGTAATTATTCACTCGCTCCATAACAATAAATGTTGTGTGTAATTTGGATGTCGTGACTGTAACGTTATGTTCTGAGCATTAATTAATTACTGCTCGACTATTAACCTTAAGCCACGAGCACAAAGTGGAGGAGCGTATAGCGGAGCGGTTTATATAGAAATTCTAAGGTTACGAGCTAATATATTAATAAATAATTACTTATGAAACATATTATTATTATAATATTAAGTTCACTGTAAGGAAAATAATAAAAGGACGAGCCCGTCGTATTGGGCCGCCGGTGCTCTCAGTCACCATATGAAACACAACAGTAGGAGTCTACCGTGTCTACTACGAGCGAAGATCATTATTTTCTGCTTTACACTTCTATTTCACACTTTATGTTTCAGTAAATAGGCGACTATCTTAAATATTTGAAATATTAAAGACTATATTTTACCAGCGACATCATCTGCGTGGACGATTTTAAATCTATGGTCTAAATACATCACTATACAGCACATTAATTATTTCTATGCAAAAAGGAATCGTCCATTTTTTCGGGAATCCGGAAAAAATCTATGCCTGAAAGCTTAACAAACAAACGCATTATATTAGGTAAAGAAATAAGTAGGTAGGTAAGAACAACAACCTAAGATTCAACAAGTTAAAGTCCTGTATAAACAAAGTCTAGGGAAAGTTTTTTTTTTATTGCATTTAGTGGCAGACGAGACACGGCCCATCTGATGGTAAATAGTAACCGTCGCTCATGGACTCAACTATACCTCTAGGTATTATTGTCAAGCCGCTGCTCACTATTTCATTTCATAAATATGAAATGAAAAAATAAACGGCTATTTTCTGCTACAGCCAAAACGCAACGATTTGCTTCATGGCCGGTCACACGGGAGATGGTGGTACCAACCCGCTTGGGCCCGATACCAAGTGAGTACTTCCACTTGGTACCCAGCCCTACCACCAGTCATGCAAAGGATGATAATTGCTTACTTCCCTTACATACGACACCCATGGAAAAGAATGGGGTGGTGACACTTGTATTCTTAGTCCGTCACCACACGGATGTGATGTCGGAGTTTGATGATGATGATAGTTGATTTGAACCATCACACATACGAACTGCTTCGGTGGTGCAGCGGTAGTGTGCGACTGCTGATCATGAGATCTCGGGTTCGATCCCCAGGTTGGGTAGTGCTATTGTGTTTTTCGTAAAAAACATTCTCAGTGACAGTCCGTAGTTTGAAAATGTGCCCGGTACACGGCAACTATAGGTTCGCCCCCTATTACGTGGGACTTAAACATAGCTGGCGCATCGAAGGTGTCTAATACCGTGATACTATGTTTATAATGCTATGTTTTACATACAAAAACAGCTTCATTAATTTTAGCGATAGTCAGTCATTCAGATTTAGATCGCTCTCGCGTCTCTCGTCGCTTCGCTTAGCTAATATATCTGCAGCTTCTATAACATTACAACCTTCGAATGTTGATACTATCGCAAAAGGTCTGTGTAAATGTTGAGTTACTAGTGGAAGAGTCTTGTTGCTTATCCCAGCATTAATGGGCCGGCTCGATAAGTACCACCCTCTCACAGAAGATCTGCGTGAAACACCAGTAGTTACAACAGTGCCGTGTGGTGACGGACTAAGAATACAAGTATCACCACACCATTCTTCCCGACGGGTGTCGTATGAGGCTACTAAGGGAGGTAAGCAATTATCATCCATTGCATGACTGGTGGTAGGGCTGGGTACCAAGTGGGAGTATTCACTTGGTATAGGGCCCGAGCGGGTTGGTACCAACATCTCCCGTGTGATCGGCCATGAAGCACATCGTTGCGCTTTGGCTGTAGCAGGAGATAGCCGTTTATTCTTTCATTTCATATCTGTGGAATTAAATAGTGAGCAGTGGCTTGACAATACTCTCGGTATAGTTGAGTCCATAAGAGACGGTTACCATTTACCATCAGATGGGCCGTGGCTCGTCTGCCACTACAAGCAATAAAAAGAAGTTACAACCGTTGTGTTTGGTAAGGTGAGTGAGAAAAAACACACAAACACACTTCTAATATTTTTTATTTTTCGAAATTATTTATTAATTGTTTATAAACAATCACTCTTTGGTGCAGGGAAACATCATGCCCGCACAAATGGCGGTGTGGTTTAGATACCGGCCTTTCGATGCATGTTTTGTGGGTTTGATTACCGCACAGGACAGCTCTCTGTGTGGCCTACGCAGTGTTTGATGCTGCCTACAGGATGTCCAGCGTTCCTTATTAATTAAAAAGGTACTTTGATGTAAATAACACAAATGAAATTAATTAATTCACTGTCTTATTATGGACTACCTAGACATGTTCGTTGGGTTCGACGGGCCTTGTGGCGTAGTCGGTAGTGTAACTGACTTCCGTGCACGATGTCGTGGGTTCGATTCCCGCTCAGGACAAATTATTTGTGTGATGAACACAGAAAGTCTCCGAAACTGGCGAACGTGTATGAAGAGAGTTATGAATGTTGAGGAAGCGAGAGATGTATGCAAGAATAGAGCCTCTTGGCACTCTGTTCTCTCTGCCTTCCCCTCAAGGGAAATGGCGTGATGATAAGTAAGTGAACACAGATATTTGTACTGCGTCTGGGTGTTTTCTATCTATTATATGTATGTATTTACAAAAAAAAGTAGTATATGTATTATATCCGTAATAACCCATAGCACAAGCATTAAGCTTAGTTTGGGACCAGAGGACGTTGTGTGAAAAATGTCCGTGAATGTTTTATTCTTTAAATCACAAGGGAGAGGAGTGTATTGTGTGTTACTGCAACTACCAATGGTTGTTCTGACTCTGGTTGTGAGATTATATATTTGTAAAGTCCCCCGCGATAGAGGGAGTCGAACTAAGTGTAGAGTATTGTCTTTTTACAATAAAAAAAAATCATGACGAAGCCTGCTTGCCTGAGAGATTTTCTTGAAGGGTTGTGAAGTTTGTCACCCTGTACTAAGCTGACGTGGTAAACGTGGGTCATAATGGGTTAAAAAGGGATGGATTGGGTAGTTTCCATCAGCCTTTTAAAGTCCACTGCTGGACATAGGCCTCCCCAAGAATGGGGGATAGTGCCGTAATCACCACGCTTGGCAGACGGGTTTGCGATCGCAGTGGATGTTGTTAATACTCGAAGGAGCGCTGCTGCCCACTTCCCTGGTATTTCCTCAGTCGGCTCTTACGACTCCCATGGGTGGAGGGGGGTAGGACAATTCTAAAGCCGGCTCCACAGGCTGAGTAGTTTGCTAAGATATAAACAAGGTTAGCTTAAGATATTATATGATACAGATAGACATGAGCTAATGTATTTATAAAATCTATATATCTATACAAAGTTCATAAAGTATTAAGTATAATTATTACTAGTACTTGGTTAATGTAACATTACAGAATTTTAACTAAATTAACTATATACACCTAAAAGAATTACATAGAATATAAATTAAGATAGACATTATTTCAAATGCTAGTAACTAATTAAATATATTAGATATGAGTATCTTTTGCAAACTGAAAAAATGTTAAAACATCCAAATGAAACTGCAAGATAAGCATCGTATAGATACTACTCATATAAGTATAACTATTCATTACACATTATTTTGCATTTTATCTATCACCGGGTCATGAAGTCATGGTCCAAATTTCGTAATTTTTAAATATTATGTACTTACTATGCATATCTTTATTTCTTTAATAATATTCGATTTAAATAAAACATAACATTTATACGGAAGACTTATAATTATTTTGTATCAAAACGATAGAAACGTCCTGCCATCTATTGTCGAATAGTTTTAATAAAATTGGGAACTAATTTTGCTTTGGTAATATTGTTATGTTACAACACAACTATATACTAACCAAATCAAATTGGTTATTATAAAATAATAAATAAATTAGATTTGATTTGATTAAGTAACTTGTAGGAACTGTATAATGAAATCACAATGTTTAGCAGTAATAAAAAATGTTCGACTAGTCACCGCTATGACGCTAGTGTCGCCTCTGATTTTTAATTACAAACGCGCCCCGGGCGTCGGCGCTCGACAATTTGCAAGTCAAAGCCGCTGAAAAAACCCTAAAACACCCGACACACAGCCCTTTGGCACTTGTAGAACAAAAAATCAGGAGACGTGTTAGAACTAAACTTTTTAAGGCACAATAATTTCATTTAATTATGATTCATTTTTAATTATGGTGACAGGACGTTTCGTATATAGGCAATACAGTACCATTTCTATGGAGCCCTTTTTTAACAGTAGACATTGCAAGACTTATTTTAATATTAATTGTATCGTATTAATATTTCTTGGATCTGTTTATGTATTCTAGTTATTGTTCTCAAATATTATAGGTAATATAAGCCACATAGTTCAGTAAATAGAAAGGATAAGTAAGGAAGGCGAGTCATAAATTAACAGAATTAGACAGCAGGGAGCAGATGCACCAGGAGATAACTGTAGTCGCTCAGTGAAAAAAAAAAATATATATTCTACAATCTGGTTAGACAAATATATAAGGCCAAAGAAGATAAAAATGTTATTTTCTCTTTTTTTCAACCCTTTGTCTGTCTATTGGACACGGGCCTCCTCTCATTGAGAAGGGTTAGGCCATAGTCCAGTAATTAGCCCAGTGTGGGTTGGTAGACTTCAACAGCCGTCGAGAAGATCTCTCAGGCATGCAGGCTTCTTCATGATATTTTCCTTCATCGAGCAATCATAAAATATAAAAAAATACACACATAATTTGAAAAACTTCGAAATGTTGGAGGTATGTGTGCCGAACGAGGTCTGAACATCACTGCGCATGAAACATGTTATAATTGTTCTATAATTATGTTCTAAACACTTAACATGCTTGACTCATTGCAAGGTGTTCAAGATTATAATTTTTTTTTGGAATTAGTGTTCCACTGTGAGTTTCGGGTCTGTCTCTGTAGGTACTGTAAACATTAATAGATTTTTATAATTAATTAATTGCATATGATCCACTCCACACCATTCTTGTTCCGTTCCCGATCTCTCTCGGAGGTGAATTTCGTTAGCACTCATTTGTTTTGTCGTAATTGCTGAAGATATGAGCGTTTATTGAGCAACCCCGTACACCCGCGCACCTCACCTCACCCCCTACGGGTCCCCCGGTACGCCCATCGCACTTATTGGATTGCTTTATTGGCCTCTTTATAAAACGAATTTTCTGTAACCGCCTTATTAAGTTGCAAGTGCACGATGTAGCCTTTTAAAGGGGTTTTTGTCGTTTTTGTTGCTGTTTTGTAGCAAGTTTTCAACGTCAGTGTGTTTTATTTGTTTAGATTAATCGTGTAGGTATTTTTCTGAGAACTGATTGTGATTGTACTCAATTACTCATACACATCATAACTGGCCTTTGCCAGCAGTTTCGCTGCAGCCAAAGGCTAGGTTTATATCTCAGGTTCACAATTTAGTAGCGGGATAAAATATATATCTATCAGTTATTAAGTATAAACAAGCGTTATCAAACAAAACAATTAAGATATTTGAGACAAATGAATATAGGTATTAGCCTATTTAGGCGTCTTTTTTGATACTACTTGTATGGCAAACAAGCATACAGCGGTTGTTTGACTCTAATCCTTTGTGAGAAGGTGGAACGTCCCCGATCGAGCCTGCGCCTTCATGCTGGGATAACCAAGGCTCTACCACTAGAAAATCCTTAATACAATTTTTTTCTCGGATTTTTGTCTGTTTGTCTCTTTGTTTGTTCGTACGTCAAACAAAAACTACTGAACGGATATTGATAAATCATTTTGTTCCATAGCTTTAGATTAAACAACATACAAGCAATGCCATTGGTCGCTTACCATCAGGCGGGCTGAATGCTTCTGTTCGCCATCCTTGTAGTAAAATATAAAGTTATAAAAACGATCTGCCACCTGTCGTAATATAGAAGAACCTTTGAGGGATATTTTATTGTATTACTGCCATCTAGTAGCAAATGAAAGCATCATTAAAAATATAAAGAATTAATAAGAGATGGCGCTACACGTCCTTCTAACTAGATTATCAAAATGTTTAGTTTTTATTGGTCTATTTTAGTATCATCGAGCAACACAAAATTAGATTTTATATTATATGACACTCGTTTCATGTTAAAACTAAATTTTAAATATTTCAATAAGTTTGTTGTTATTTTTATACCTATTAATTTTGCTTGGCCATTTTGACTGTTTTCTCTAAACAAAATCATCTGCGAAAGTAAAAAAAGAGAGATTTATGTACCTAATTATCTCTGCGATAAAGACATTACTTAGTGAACATTTAAAAAGTCTTAGAGACTTGCTTATCCTTTTTTTATGGCGGGAAAAAAATTAGGTACCTAAGCGCAAATCCCGTCGTTCGGGGCAACGAATAGGATAGTGTGGGGCCCTCACCCACTAAATAAACCCAACGTGTGCTCTGTCCACCTATACTGCAGGACCACTGGAACATTACTTCCGTGGTTAGCCTTGTTTTTATCCCAGCATGAATGGTCCGGCTCAACCAGGGAAGTACCACCCTCTCACAAAAGATCAGCGTGTAACAACGGTAGTTACTCCTACCGTTGTGTTTCGTATGGTGAGTGAGAGGGCTCAATTTTAGTCAGCTATAATTTGAAATAAATGAATAAATATTCATTGACATTTCACACAACGTCCTCTGGTTTCAACGCTTGTGCTATGGGTACCTACCAGATTACGGATATAATACAGAAATCACTTTTTTTTTGTAAATACCTACATACAAATATCTGTGTTCATAACATAAATAATTGTTCTAAGTGGGAATCGAACCCACGACCTCGTGCACGGAAGTCGGTTACACTACCGACTACGTCACGAGGCCCATTATATACAAACATCTCATGAAATGCTCAATTTCATTATGAAGTTATCAATTCTAAAATCTGAGCACGACATATACAAAGTCCTCTAGTCGATGGAATCAATTTCTTATATTTGTCTTTACATATACATACTTAAAATTAGCATTAGGTACCATTAAGTAAATCTGTAAACACAACAACAGTAACAATTTATTCTCGTACAGCCTCAATATTGTACTCGGTACATGCCCAGAGGCGTTTGCGCCGAATGACGAGAGACGAGAACCGAAAGCCAAGCTAATGCGGCGACCCCTAACGACAATTTAATAAAGAAAGCTAAAGCGCACGCCGCACAGTAATAACGTTTGTAAAAATATCCGCAGACACACTCTTAAGGGGAATATTATTGCAGATTAACATATTAATTTCAACTCTTTACTATATTATGATTTCCGTGTGGAGCCGGCACCAAGAATAGCTCCACCCCTTCTCTTCCTATGGGAGTCGTAAAAGCCGACTAAGGGATTACCGGGGGACCGGGCAGCAGCGTTCCCCTGTGTACTAAAAACATCCACTGCGATCGCCAACCCGCCTGCCAAGCGTGGCGATTATGGTAAAAACCCCATTTTTGGGAGGCCTATGTCCAGCAGTGGACGATGAAAGGCTAATGGATGGATGGACTATATTATGATTATGGAATTAGAGGAAGATTGGCCTAGTCTACCACGTTGGATGGAGTGTGCTGCTCATACGCTGTTGTGGACTTACATATCTTCGGAAACTATACCAGTCTATCGATGACTTAACTCTAAGCCAGCGACTGATGCGTATATCGTGCGTATATGACGAGCCTCATAGCGTAGTTGGTAGTTTAACCGACTTCCGTGCACAAGGTCATGGGTTCGATTCCCACTCAGGACAATTATTTGTGTGATGAACACAGATATTTGTACAGCGTCTGGATGTTTTCTATCTATTTATATATTATGTATCCGTAATCTAGTACCCATAGCACAAGCGTGAAGCTTAGTTTGGGACCAGAGGACGTTGTGTGAAATGTCCGTGAATATTTATTTATTATTTATATCTTATTTAGGGCACTACGGACAGGCTCGTTCTGGACCAATGCTGACTGGGGTAAAGAAGCAGAAACCTTGCCACTTGAAACTGCGGCTTGGATTGCCCATACACAATGCCCGACATTGGCCATAAGGATTCGTGCGTTCCTTAAAGAATGCCAATATTGAAGTGTCTGAGTTGGTGACATTACTGCGATAGTGTACGATATCAAAAGCCTCGGTTGCTCTGCTCCAAACCTATGGGCTATTAAACATGCAATGAGCATCTCAAACCAGAGGTCGTGGATATTCACCTGGAAATGGCCTCGGCTCTTTAGATGAATTGAGATGCTGGAACCTTTTGCTGCTGTTGCTCTGGCAACAAGCCTTCGGCCCTGTTATAAGGACCAAACCATATAATAAAGCTATATCTGACTGGCCGTAATCACAACAACAAAGATGAGAAGAGTGTGGTGTCATATGCTGTAAATGTCTGACAGTAGACTAAAGCAAGAAATTAAACGGATATAATGAAATTAAAATTAAAAACCTACATGCTAGAAATGGTGCCCCAAAATATTAAAGTCCATCTTTCCGGCTAGGCGTTGAGGCCCAGCCAACCGTGGGATTTTTTTTTATAATACGTGCGTGGCAAACAGGCTACGGCCCACCTGATGGTAAGCGGTTACCGTAGCCTATAGACGTTAACAACACCAGAGGTATCACTCACGCGTCGCCATCTCCAAGAAGAGAGATAGAAGTTGGATAGGAAGTATATCAAAGACAGGATAAGTAGGATACTAAGGAGAGGATAGGAAGGATAACAAGGAGAGGATAGGGAGGGGTTCCGGCCTCCGGCACTCTCACACACCATACGAAACACAACGGTAGATACCACTACTGTTGGTTCACGCTGATCTTTTTATGTGCCTAAAAATTATTAGTGAATAAGGAAAAAGAGATTTTTAGTAAGAGCGGGAACGAACCCGCATCTTTTCCAATCCGGGGAAGTGCTCTAAACCACTGAGCTATCGTACCAATCTTGCGATCATCCCAATCTCCTTATCGCATTTGTCTTTACGACTAATGTTTCCCGCTCGTACTAAAAATCTCTTTTTCCTTATTCACAAATAATTTGTACATAAAAAGTAGCGGAGCGTGTCAAATGCTAAAAAATATAGATTAAAAATGTCACGCTGATCTTTTATGAGAAGGTGGTACTTCCCCGATCGAGACGGCCCCTTCATGCTAGGATAAGCAAGGCTCTTCCACTAGGCTGCGGGAACAAATCCATTTTAAATGCTAGTTCACATATTAAATGCATTATCAATAAACAAATATTAATAATAAAATTAATCAAACGAAATAACCTACCAGCTTACCCTTAAAGGCTCAGGGGTGCGGTTTCATAGAGTTTTATTTGCACGTCGCCTTAACCCGCGCACGCTTCCAATATTAAATTCTGCGCGCCCCTCCCCTGCGTGCCTAGGTCCCAACCCAACCCCCCACTGCTTCAAATTACATTATATGAACCGCAGAGATTTCATTCGTTATGCGAACGAGGAGTTTTATGAGCGTTAAGAAGATGTAAACGTTGGGATAACTTACTTCTGTTTTCCTGTAGAGAGAATATGGTAATACCTCATGCCTCTGTGGCGCAGCGGTAGTGTGAGCGACTGCCGATCATGAGGTCACGGGTTCGATCCCCGGGTCGGGCAGTGTTATTGGGCTTTTTCTTAAAAAGACTTGACTGCACAGATGGCGTGACATAAATCTGACTAGTGTGACATAGGGCGCTTTCGCTCACGCTGTTGAGGAAAGAAGAGAAAGTGGGACGGTGCTACCTATTATAGCCTAATATGGGTTGAAAAATTAGTCAAACATCAATAACAGCATGTTCCAGAAGGAAGAGGAATTCGTAGTCAAGTTGTGCACATGTTAGTCTTACAATCGGTAAACATAAGCAAATTTTGCCTGGCCGGCATAAAATGGGTGTCCATGAGAACACCTGGCTTTGGAAGGCACATTGAAGCAGTGCGCTGGCGGTTATGTGTACACCCTTTTTTTTTTTTTTTGTTTAGGCGGGAAAAAATGTTCCTAACCGCACACCCTGTCGCTCGGGGCAACGAACGGGGTAGTGTGGGGCCCTCACCCACTAAAGAAACCCGCCGTGTGCCGTCTCTCCGCCTTTATTGACAGGCCACTGGAACTATGTTGCATTCCTTCGGTGGTCCGCCGGCGGCAAATCCTAATAGTAAGAAAGAAAAGAAAGAAAATATTTATTTCTTGCCAGAAAAGACGTCAACTTACAATATTCTTAAAAATAAAAATTTACGAGTATATACCTAATAATTGTAGAAAGAAGTAGAAACGAAATTTTTCAGGATTGGTATTTCGTCTTATGAAGCAGAAAAATGCCCATTGCTCAGCAAAAAAAGGCCCATTGCTCAGCTAAAAAGACCCATTGCCCATTGCTCATAGGTTTTATGATCCTTAATAAATTCGACTAGTCATAGAGATCAGCGTCTTATATTCCTGTACCCCAGATATACATAGATGGGGCAGAGGGCGTCTACAGTACATTCTCTCATTTTTTCTCGAGCTTTAAGTTCGATTTCGGTCCAGGTCTTTCCAATGGTCCTCGCTTTGTCTTTGCATCACCAGGTCTGTTTTGGATGGTCACATTTGCATTCACATTTGGAATTTTAGTCTTAAGCTTGAATTCAAATATGGTTGTGATCCTTTCGGATTATGTGGTCTATCTAGCTCCATTTGAAGCGTTGAATCTACTGGTCGATCAGAACTTCGTTGCAGTGCTGCACCTTGGATTTTTTTCCGGCCAAGAAATAACAAAGATTTTGCGAAGGCTTTGGTTGATGAAGACCGAGAGATAATGTGAGATGTTTGTATTGATCTTTCACGCCTCACATCTTATACGGACTTCACGTGGGGTTAGAATATCTTGAGCACTCTCCATATCAGTTTCCATGACATACGAGTCGAAGAAGCGCAAAGGTTGCTCGTGTTTTGGTCTACTGGTCGGTTGCGACTTCGTTGCAGTGTTGCACCTTGGAATTATTTTCTGGCCAATTAAATACCAAAGATTTTGCGAAGGCATTGGCTAATGAAGACGGGAGATAATGTGAGATGTTTGTATTGATATTCCACGTCTCACATTCTATACAGACTTCACGTTAGATTAGAATATCTTGAGCACTCTCCATAACAGTTTCCGTGATTGTCATACGGGTCGAAAATGCGCGAAGGTTGCTCGTGCTTCGGTGATCCCAGAGGTTATGGAGAACTGTCGCTCCGTGTAAATATCGACATTTGCTAAAACTGAACATTTTGAAAGCAGCCTCAATAAATTTTGGGACAAGGGTAGCAAGAAGATTATAAATAACCATCGTATGTAACACAAGACCGCTGTGATATTTTCATTTTCCCAAAATCTCTACATTTAGTTAGACTTATCTAATACTCCGATAATGTTTACTGGACGGACGCCAACTTTCATGCAAACAGCTCGACATACATACAGATATATCTACGTATCGATTTATTTACAAAAAACGAGGCATTTTGCAATTCGCATGACGACAAATTTTCAAATCTATAATGTAGGCTGGTATTCCCGAAAACAAAAAATTCAGCAATAGACCAAAGTAGGTATTAACGAAAATCATCGAGCGTCGAAGACTCAAACCCCCTTCTTTTTTTTTCCTTAGTATCCGACCTATCCTCTCCTTATTATCCTGCCTCGATGGTGTAGCGGTAGTGTGTGCGACTACTAATCGTGAGGTCTCGGGTTATTGAGCCTATTCGTAAAAAGAAAAATTCAAAGTAGCAGCCCGGAGCTTGGAATTGCCCGGTAGACGACAATAGGCTCGCCCCCTATTACGTGGGACTTAAACAAAGCTGGCGAACCAGGGGTGTGTTATAAACCTCTGCCTACACCTTCGGCGAATACGGGCATGTTACTATGTTGTATTATTCTGCCTACTCACCTCCTATCTCCTTCCTATCCTTGGAGACGGCAACGCGCGATCGATGCCTCTGGAGTTGCTAGCGTCTATAGTCTACGCTACGGTAACCGCTTACCATCAGGTGGGAAGTATGCTTATTTGCCACCCACTTAATATAAAAAAAGGTATAACGTTCACATTACAGACACAATCATACTCTGTCATGTTCCGTTACGATGCCCCAATGGCAAGCCTTAAGGTACTCATTCCCGTTAATAAATGCATAGTCATGTTTGCTAAATACTAGATCCTGCCCGCGACTCTGTTAACTTAAACCTCAGGATATAAATACATCACTCTATGGTACCTTAATTATCTCTATGGTAAATAGCTATTCTATGGAAACCATTCATTTTCTGGCCTTTAGTCTATTTACTCGTAGATATATGAAAAAAATTATGATGATTGGTTTGGTAGTTACAGCGTGAAAGCGTACCCAACAAATAAACAAACTTCTTTTCGCATCTTTACTTATTATAAAGCTGTAAAAGAGCTGTGTCTGTACATTTAAGATATTTGAGAAATAAATTACTGTAATTTAGTAAAATAAAAAATGACTGTATGGTGGTTTTTTAGAATTTTTGTCTGTTTATCTGTTTGTTTGTTCGCACATCATGCAAAAACTACTGAATAGATTTTGATGAAATCAGGCGCTATCAAGCGCCTGATTACACTTCAAAACTGGTATACCTTTTGTCCCGATACTATAGGGTTTTTCACCAAGAACTTTGTTTTTTAAATCAAAATAAAACAATTTGAAATGGTAGTGATTAAAATTTTTATTGTATTACTAGCCTTTGCCAGCGGCTTCGCCGCAGCCAAAAGCTAGTTTTTCGGTTATATCTCAGGTTCCCGATATAACAAAAAAAAAACACAGCATCACGCCTGTGTTCCCGATATAGTAGCGGGATAAAATGTATACCAGTTTTTAAGTCTAATCAAGGCCTTTCAAATGCATCAAAAGTTTTTGTGTGATGCGCGAACAAACAAACAGACAAACAGACAAAAATTCTAAAAAAAACACCATACAGTCATTTTTTATTGTTACTAAATTACAGTAATTTTTTCTCAAATATCTTAAATGTACAGACACAGCTCTGTTACAGCCTTATAATAGTATAGATAATAAGTAAGATTTGGCAATTATGAATGACAAATAATATCTGATACATGTCCACCACGACCACGGGTAAAAATGTCGATTCTTTCATCAGTTTTTAATCACTTTTTGACAAAATGGTGGGTTTATTTCGTTAATCACTTTACGAATTTTGAGTTTTAAGGCTGCAATCGATTCGATTGTCTTCGTATAGACTCTGTTTTTTACATAACTCCACAAAATATAATCCAGCAGTGTTAAATCACATATTCGAGCTGGCCACTTAACAGTTGAATTTCGTGAAATTATGCGATCAGCAAATTTAGTTTGCAATAAATTCGTTGTTTCGGTGGCTGTAACCGTGGTCGTGGTGGACATTTATCAGATATTATTCGTCATTAATAATTTCCAAACCTTACTTATTGTAACACAATAAAAATTTTAATCATTATCATCTAAAGTTATTGTTTTATTTTGATTTAAAAAACAAAGTTCTTGTTGAAAAACCCTATATATTAGAAACCTGAGATATAACCTAGAAACTAGCTTTTGTCTGCAACGGAGCCACAGGCAAAGCCTAGTTTATAATATTAGTAAGGATTTAGTGATGATTACTTGATTTCTTGTCATCAAATATTTAAAACAAGGATAACCGTTGCATTGTTTAATATCTCAATTGATCATCCCAATTGAACAAAGTCGAACCGTCAAATCAATAAGACATTAATAAAAAGCAACAATGAGATACATCAAAGCTCTCAATCCATTGTGACGCTATGAAAAACTTTATAGCGCCATCGAATCGAATATCATCTGAAAAGTTATTAAGTGAGAAATTAATAAAAAGCCGGCGCTCCGTGCCGGTTCAACGGCTACGAAAGAGAAACAAAACTGTTACAGAATAATAGACCTTATTGAATGCGCGACAATTAAATTCGTCTATCCTTTGACAGATAAATTCCAACAATGGAGCGAATACTCTTGTTCCCTTCGCCCCTTCGCGTTGTAAAGGCTCTCCCCCTCCCGTTTATACCCCGGACGTCAGGCGGCAGGTTAATAATGATTATTAATATAGTTTAGAGTCGTTAGGTCTAAATGAAGCGGCCGAGACAACTTGTCTAATATCGTAGTGCGCAAATACTCGTGGTTGGATATAGGCCAGGAGCTTGATTCAATCGCTAAAATAATAAATAGTAAACTTTTTAAAATATTGAAAAAAAATGCTGCAGAAATTAAATTATAATTAATTTCTTATCTGCAAAATGAAATAGTGAGCAGTGGCTTAGCATTATATTTAGTATTGCGCGACAATCTAGCCCGGACTATCACTTAAGCTACAGCGTTTGAAGAGGTCTCGGCTCCTAATGTGAGCCATGCTCTATGGAGCAAACATTTATTCACTCTAGATGTTACAGACAACAGCAGCCCACGTTATTTTTAAATGTCCAGGGGTGGCATACCAGGTACTATACCTCGGGTCTCCGAGGTCACTCCCAAAAGTCATCGGCAACGTCAAGGTTCTGTTAGGCTTTCTGAGGATACTGGGTTGGCAAGAGTAGCGCCATCAACCCGTCACGCAAAAAAGGCGCACCTACGACTTCGAGTTGCGGGAAATCAGCCCGCGTCTACATACTAGTATTGCGCCATGAGCGGCGGTTACCGCTTACCTCAGGTGGGCCCTGGTTCAGCTGCCACCATAAGCAATAAAAATATGAGTTTATTTGAAATTGTTATGGGTTTTTCGTTTGCAACTAGCACTAGACCCGCCCTCAGAAGGCTAAAGATCGTAAAGCTCAATTTGTGCATTTTTGCATCACTAGTCTCATTAGCCGTGAAGTCTAGAATTCTAATACTGGGTAGTTAAAAAATCTTATTATAAGTAATACACGAGTCTGAGTGTGCTATAGCTGGGGGACTTTGGGGGGAAATAGCATGACATTCCGGAGGCGGAAGACATTGAATCAAACACGTTTTTTATAATACCTAGTGCTTCGTTTTAAATCGGCGCTAAGGGCTATTTGTATAATGTTATTTATTTGCGATAGACTAAATATTTAAACAAAATACATTTTTTTCTTTTAAAACCATTATAAAACAATTACAGTCCAAGTTAATAAATATTAAAACAAAGCCGAAATTTCAAAATAAATTCCTACCTTCTTCAAAAAATTTGTAAGACTAATAGTTTTACGACTCCTAGACTATGTAAGCGAGCGCCGTCTCGATGCGAATATTAAACGTTCCGCTATTTGAATGAGTTCGTCACAGCACTCTTCACTCTATTCATCCGATTACTGTTCTAATATATTCTAATAAACAGAGATATTATGAAGTCTCGATATTTGTCACTAGGTTTGTATCAAACCATTTACATATGTGAATCTCTGTATACAAATACATACCTAAATACAGATTTATATAAAGCTTTTAGCAATAAAATACAGCTTCAGTGGTTGTTTATTTATAATACTCAACAATTGCATTTCTAATTTACATGTTAATTGTGTTATCAACAAAGAACAAAGGCTTTTATACAAAGTTCGAACGTGGTGTATGATTTTAAATTTTTGACGAATATGTATTTTTTTAATTCTTTTAGGGTTTTTACGTATATCAAAACATATTACTACAAATTTTCAACTCTGACCCCCCACCGTTCTTATTTTTTTTTAATTATTAATGATGGCAGACTACTCATGGCCCTCCTGATGATAAGTGGTAACCGTCGCTCATGGACACAACTATACCGAGAGTATTGTAAAGCCGCAGCGCACCATTTCATTTCTTAGATATGAAATGAAAGAATAAACGGCTATCTTCTGTTGCAGCCGAAACACACTTCATGACCGCAGGAGACATTGGTACCGACCCGTTCGGGCCCGATAGCAAATGAATACTCTCACTTGGTACCCAGTCCTACCACCAGTAATACAATGGGTGATAACTGCTTACTTCCCTTAGTCGCCTTGTACGACACCCGCGGGAAGAATGGGGCGGTGACACTTGTATTCTTAGTTCGTTACCACACGGATCGTCTTATCAAGAATCAAAAATTGATATGGGGGTGTTAATAGCAGTCAATCCAACTTTCAGGTCAGGCAATCTCTGCTAGGTTCAGCTAGTTTGTAATCTAAGCCTGTTTTGAGAATACCTATATATTTACTGACACAAAATTGGAATCCATCCAAAAACTAGTAGAATGGAATTTATAGAACGAACAAATTCGTTCAAAGATTGATTGGACGACAACGACGTTAGCTGTTACGTTTTACAAATTTTATTGCGAATTGAGAAACTACATTTTTATATAAATGTAAGGAAATTAAAGTTGAATTTTACGTTATTGTTTACTAGATTCTTAACCGTATGCGTGTAAACTTCGTATGTGTGGAAATAAACTAACTAAATTGGTCCATATATCACCAAGAGTCAGGAGTCTCCGAAACCGGCGAGCGTGTTGAATAGAATTATGAATGTTGAGGAAGCGAAAGATGTATGCAAGAATAGAGCTTCTTGGCATTCTGTTCTCACTGCCTACCCCGCAAGGGAGATGGCCTGATGATAAGTAAGTATAATACACCAACGTAAAACTCTACGCCCCATTATTTATAATCTTTATGCCAATAGAGCTATCCCGTAGGAACCACACATTATTTTTGGTGTGAAAGGCCTATGTTATTTTTTTTTTGCCTGGACTATTATGTACAAAAGTATATGATGATCGAATAAATATTTACAGTGTTAAACCGTAATTAACATACCAACGCATATTTGCATTTATAGCATTATAGGAAGAACTAGATTATGCCCGCGATCGTTCCGAGTGTTGACGGACTAAGAATACAAGTGGCACCACCCCATTCTTTCCCACGGTTGTCGTATGGTTGCGACTAAGGGAAGTAAGCAATTATCATCCATTGCATTACTGGTGGTAGGACTGGGTAGCAAGTGGGAGTGCTCACTTGTTCGGCCCGAAGCGGGTTGTTACCACCATCGGAGACATGAGATAGCCGTTAATTTTTTCATTTCATATGTGTAAAATGAAATGGTGAGCATCGGCCTAAGAATACTCCCGTTATAGTAGAGTCCATGAGCGACGGTTACCATTTACCATCGTGGGCCGTAGCTCGTCTGCCACCAAAGAAAATTAAAAAAAATATCACGAAACTTTTTTTCCGTGGAAAAAAACTAAAACAAATCGTATTTCTTTTTCTAGTATGTACTTAAACTCCATAACATGTAATCATAATTGTATCTTTATTTACTTTCATTCTTGTTGTACATTCGCCTGAGATGAAGACTAGGCAGGTAAGTAAAAAATGCACTGAATTATCCACTAAAGACGAACCTTTTCGCTCCCACCCCCAGGCTTCTCTTTCT
The DNA here is from genome assembly GCA_948253155.1 of Leucoma salicis. Lineage (NCBI taxonomy): Eukaryota > Metazoa > Arthropoda > Insecta > Lepidoptera > Erebidae > Leucoma > Leucoma salicis. Next base: position 13,390,523 of record OX411828.1, on the reverse strand, counting down.
CTATAGCCGGCGCCTTCGTAGCGAGTCTACAGGAGTATTAGCATCTCGCACTCTCTCTGCAGCTAAATCAGAGCTGCAACAGCCCCAAAAATGGAGGGCACGACTCAGCGAGAATAATTCGAAATAGGGACGTTGGAATGTGAATCATAAAATCATATCGACATCGTATCGTTTCATTGTGATTGGTAGAGACGACCCGTGATGTCGCAATAATTCCTCAGCCAACCACAGTGATCTCTCAACCAATCACAATGAAATGATGCAATGTCGATAAGATTTAGTGAGTTACATTCTACGGGCCTTAGTTTCGACCAATAGTTGTAGCTTTGTAGCCCGTAAGCAAAGCAACGGCTATGCTACGAGGAGTCCTGCTCAGCAGATTATTATAATAGCGTAACGTAAAACTACAGAACGGATTTTGTTGCAACTTTTTTTTTGGAAAACTCTTGATTAGACTTAAAAATTGGTATATACTTTATCCCGCTACTATATCAGAAACCTGAGATATAACCTAAAAACTAGCTTTTTCTGAGGCAGAGCGGATTTTAAAATAATTTAAGAAATTGTGACATAGACATCATCATCACGCCTGTATTCCCCGAAGGGGTAGGCAGAGGTGTATTACACACCCTTTTTTTTTTGTTAAGGCGGGAAAAAATGTACCTAACCGCACACCCCATCGTTCGGGGCAACGAACAGGGTAGTGTGGGGCCCTCACCCACTAAAGAAACCCGCCGTGTGCCGTCTCTCCGCCTTTATTGGCGGGCCACTGGAACTATGTTACATTCCTTCGGTGGTGATGTATTACACACCCACGATTCGCCAGCTATGTTTCAGTCCCACGTAATAGGGGGTGAGCCTATTGACGTCTACCGGACACATTTCCAAACTCCTGGCTACTACTGAGAAGTTTTCTTTTTTTTTTACGAAAAATCTCCATAACACTGCCCGACCCGGGGATTGAACCCAAGACCTCATGATCAGCAGTCGCTTACACTAGCTGCACCACAGAGGCAGTTTAAAAAAATTATATGTATATTTAAATAGTCCGATGCAGTTATGTGTCATGTTTGTATGAAAACTTAGGTGATTCAATAACATTATTGCATCACAATGGCACTTGGCAGACTACCCTGACTTCTATATAAGTAGGTGTAGATAAAAATAAACTAATGACTATTATTGTATTTATATACTTAAGTGGTAGTTTTGTATAGCTTAACAGTGGCAGACAAGGCAAGGCTTGTCTGATGGTAAGTGGTAAGCTATTTGGACTAGCAGTACTAAAACAATAGGTCAGTGGCGTAGCGTCTGGCTATAGTGGTGGTCAGCAATTTTAGTGGCGGCAAAATTTCACAAAGCCTGCTAAAATATCTTCTATCTAAAGTACAAATAATAATTTGTGAATAAGGAAAAAGAGTATTCTAGTACGAGCGGGAATCGAACCTGCGTCCCTTCCTTTCCGGGGAAGTGCTCTAATCCATTGAGCTATCGTACCATTTCTAGAAATACCGAATTTCCTCATCACATTTGTCTTAACGACCAACGCCCTCTATCGGCAATGCATTTACATGCATTGATCCAATGTAGTAAGTTTAATTTTGCAATTAAAATTCATACTATTTGATGGCGTGATTTTTCAAACATTTTGATCTATATTTTAGCACTTGACGTGCTCAGCCACACTTAAAGTACAAATAATAATTTGTGAATAAGGAAAAAGAGTATTCTAGTACGACGCAGGTTCGATTCCCGCTTGTACTAAAATACTCTTTTTCCTTATTCACAAATTATTATTTGTACTTTAAGAGTGGCTGAGCACGTCAAGTCCTAAAATATAGATCAAAATATATTCTATCTATCTATACTATTATAAAGCTGTAACAGAGCTACGTCTGTACATTTAAGGTATTTGAGAAAAAATAACTGTATTAGGCTACATAGGCGTGTCTAAACACAAAACGATTCTCTTTATATTTTTATCTGCTTAGGTATCTGTTAGTCTGTTTGTTCGTTCGCGCATCACGCTAAAACTACTAAACGGATTTCCATACAACAAACTTTTTTATTTGATAGCTCTTGATTACTTAAAAACTGGTATACATTTTATCGCGATCCCATATTGGGAACCAAAAAAGTAGCTTTTGGCTGCGGCGGAGCCGCGGGCAGAGGCTAGTGTAATATAAAGTAAAACATATCTAAATATTTCATTCTAAAGTAACACACGTCAAATAAATATTTTCAAAAACATTCTTAATATTATTAATAAAAGAACTATTTGTCCTTCATCTTAATAAATAGATTCTACCTGCAAATCCGTCCACGTGGACTTCAGAGGATCTAGCCAAGTTAGAAACGCTATAGAAAACTATTAAAATGTATGGAAATTTGACATCTCCAACGTTAAGTCACGTGACACCGCGTTAAAGATGTCAAATTCCTATACATTTGAATGGTTTTCTATAGTATTCATAGAATGCAACATGGCTACGCCCATAGAATATATAAACACCACTTTGCGGAACATTAATTATCTCTATGTAAAAATAGTTATCCCACGGGATCCATTCAATTTCCGGTATGAAGAGTAGCTTGTATCCTTTTCTGGGCTCCAGATTATATGTGTGCAAAAATTTCATGATTATTGGTTCAGTAGTTGTGGCGTGAAAGCGTAATAAACAAACAACCTCACTTTAGAATTTATGATATTGGTACAGTAGTCACTACGAATCTTTGTGTCCCGAAGTTAGGCACAGAGCGCGAAGTGGGAATTTTGACAGAATCATACGATAAGTATTGACCAATTCAAATGTTAAGTGTTACTCGATTAACAAAACAATCGAATGTTTTCATTACTAAGTATTTTTTTTTAAACACAAAGTGAAAAATGTGTAATCGAAAATAACAGTCACGAGCAGGATTTGAACCTGCATCTCCTGGATACCGTCCAGATGCTTTGCCAATTCAGCAATCGTGACAAATGCTCCTGACTGCTAATTTCGATAACACATTCATACTTAACGTCTTTGGGTGACGTCTCTGGACGGTATCCAGGAGATGCAGGTTCAAATCCTGCTCGTGACTGTTATTTTCGATTTCACATTTTTCACTTTGTGTTTAATGTATAGTGCTAAGCATGTCAAATGCTAAAATTATATATAAAAATATCTAAATATTTTTTTTTATATTTAATAAAAAGTATACGAGCGATTTGAGTGAATAAGCTTTAATCTAGATTTAAAAGAGTCCACATCTTTTAGTACGATCGATAAATTATATAATTATCAAAAACAATTGTTAAATAATAATCAAACATTTTTAGATTATTGTAAACTGTAGAAGACGCACATGCCTTGCATCACAAAAATGGCTACTGCACAGCGTCTTGCAGCCAACTTCAGAGACGCAATGTTTGTGTGTTTTGAGGTTTCAATTTTAATATTATACCAATTATACCAGCCTATAATTTGACAGCGCTCTGTTTCTTTGGTGGACAATTTTATTGTTTATACTAAATGGGTGGCGAACAAGCATGTATATTACCTACACCACCTGATGGCAAGCGGTTACCGTAGCCTATAGACGCTAGCAACACCAGAGGTATCAGTCGCGCGTCACCATCTCCAAGGAAAGGAATAGGAGGTGGATAGCAAGGATAGTACGGAGAGCATAAGGAGAGGGTTTGGGCCTCCAGCGCTCTGATTGAGCGCTCCGCCTGCTTGATGGTGAGAAGTACCACCCTCTCACAGAAGATTAGTGTGAAACAACGGTAGTTACTTCTTCCATTGTGTTGAGTGAGAGTTCCAGAGGCCCAAACCAGCTCCTTATTATCTTTTCTCTCCTCCGATGTTGTCATCTGTAGGATACGATAAGCGCTTACCATCAGTTTATTCGCCACCAATCTGGTACAATTTTCTTTTTTCTACTTCTTAAAATTGATTTTAGTAGATGGTCGAACATTTGAAGCTCTTTTTTTTAATACGTGTGGGGGCAGACTAGCCCCGGTCCGACTGATGACATTTTTTTTTTTTATTGCTTGTATTGGCAGACGAGCCACGGTCCATCTGATGGTAAATGGTAACCGTCGCCTATGGACTCGACTATACCAAGAGTATTGTCAAGCCGCTGCTCTCCAATTCATTTCACAGATATGAAATGAAATACAAACGGCTATCTCCTGCTACAGCCAAAACGCAACGATGTGCTTCATGGCCGGTCACACGGGAGATGGTGGTACCAACCCGCTCGGGCCTGATATCAAGTGAGTACTCCCACTTGGTACCCAGCCCTACCACCAGTCATGCAATAGACGATAATTGCTTACTTCCCTAAGTCGCCTCATACGACACCCGCGGGAAAGAATGGGGTGGTGACACTTGTATTCTTAGTCCGTCACCACACGGACAAAAAAAAAACCGAGCGACGGTTAACCGTCGCTTTTGGACTTCACTGCAGCGAGAATATTGTCAAGCCGCTGCTCACCATTTCATTTCACAGATATAAAACGAAAGAATAAATGGCTATCTCCTGCAACGACCAAAACACACTCACGTGCTTCATGACCGGTCACACGGGAGATGGTGGTACCAAAATGCACGGGCCGGTAGCAAGTGCGTACTGCCACTTGGTACCCAGCTCTACCACCAGTAATGCAATGGATGATAATTGCTTACTTCCCTTAGTCGTCTCGTATGACACCCGGGGGAAATAATTGGGTGGTGATACTTGTATTATTAGTCCGTCACATGTTAATAATACAACAATACTAATAAACTTAAAAAGCCATAAAATTATTTTAAGTTTTGTCTAATAGTTCAATACTTAATAACATTTCTATTCGTATACTGCCACCTGGACAGGATCACAGTATTTTGAAATGAAACGTTGGCAAGAAGTTAAAATTAAACGTACGCAGCCCCTCCATACTCATTTAAATATAAAAGTCCAGTAAAATTTTAAAGTATTTTAAGCATTACAAACAGTGAAGTTTATCACGACATGAATGAATCTTCGACAAATATTATTGCGTATGAATGATATTTTTGGGAAAGACGGAGAAGAGGTATTATATTACATTGTTGTCTACTAGTTGAAGCCAGATAATACATCTGTTAATTATTTCAAAACTCTCTTGACATACTTTAAGAATAATAAAAATAATTACATTTTAAACAGTGTTTGAATAATTCTAATTAAACGTTTTAAATTCGCATTTATCACAAATCGAATGCCGATCAAAAAGCAAAAGCATTTGTTCAAAGTGTTAGAATTATCCAAATATATGTCACTGAATAGAATTTCAAACTGCTATTGACAAAACAAATGAGATTTCTAGCGATTGATATTTCGGCCACGCCAGGAACTATAATTAAAAATTACTCACACATGTGAACACGTATAACGTCATCTTGACGTCTTGCGCATAATATTTGATTACAGATGTGTAAGTATACTAGCACTCTGGGAGTCGGCTATATTTATAGACGTGCCGAAGACCGCTGGAGCAAAAGCCATCGGGGCTTCTTTTACTCCAGCAGTCCTCTCAAGATATTTACGGAAACAAGCAATGTGAACGAAATTTAAGCTTCGTCCGACCACGTTAGAGCCACGATCGAGTGGCTCGTAGTATAACGTCGTCCAACGATTACTTGATAAAATTAGAAAATGCTTTTGGCCGCGGGAGTCGTCTTTACTATTTATGGTAGCGCACGCGTTGACTAATTCAGACGCGTGTGGCAACCTCCTGTTCTAATTTTGTTGTAATGAGTTCTAGGAGAAGGGTTGTCTTAAGTTTGTTATGCATATTACTACTACCGAATGAGAATGTGAAAAACTCGCGGCAGTAGGCGGCGATTGATTGAGGAATGTTGGCAATGGTTCTGACCCACATTAAGACAGGTGCGCTCTACTGACTTCGATGCTACACTATGTATATATGTGTATTTTTCAATTCAAGGAAGGATGTTGGGTTGAGGACTTCAAACAAAAAAGCAAAGCAACGGTTGTATAAAAAAGAAATAATGTAATTAAAATAAATAAATTAACCGTTTATTTATTAATTACATTTGGCGTGAGATCCATAACGATCCCGTGTATATAATAAAAATAATAAAAAGGAAATTAAATTTATATAAATTTTACAATAAATTACATTACAATAGATGACGTTACATTAGATGTTCAGTTCTGTCAGGTATCACTAAGTACAACGCAAACGCACTCGTACAAATGCTTGCACCCCTATCGTACGACAGGAGCACCACAACACACTGCACTATGCTCACGCAGCGGCGGCACCTATCGGTGAAGCGCTTAGAAGCACTTGCGGTGGACAATGCCGGGGCCGGACTCGTCGTATTCCTCCTTCGAGATCCACATCTGCTGGAAGGTGGAGAGGGAAGCCAGGATGGATCCACCGATCCATACGGAGTATTTCCTCTCGGGGGGAGCGATGATCTTGATCTTGATGGTGGAGGGAGCGAGGGCGGTGATTTCCTTCTGCATCCTGTCGGCGATACCGGGGTACATGGTGGTACCACCGGACATTACAGTGTTGGCGTACAGGTCCTTACGGATGTCAACGTCGCACTTCATGATGGAGTTGTACACGGTCTCGTGGATACCGCAAGATTCCATACCCAAGAATGAAGGCTGGAAGAGGGCCTCAGGGCAACGGAACCTCTCGTTACCGATGGTGATGACCTGACCGTCGGGAAGTTCGTAGGACTTCTCGAGGGAGGTGGAGGCGGCAGCGGTGGCCATTTCCTGTTCGAAGTCCAGGGCAACATAGCACAGCTTCTCCTTGATGTCACGCACGATTTCCCTCTCAGCGGTGGTGGTGAAAGAGTAACCCCTCTCGGTGAGGATCTTCATGAGGTAGTCGGTCAAGTCACGGCCAGCCAAGTCCAGACGGAGGATGGCATGGGGCAGGGCGTAACCTTCGTAGATGGGGACGGTGTGAGATACACCATCACCGGAGTCAAGTACGATACCGGTGGTACGACCAGAGGCGTACAGAGAAAGCACGGCCTGGATAGCGACGTACATAGCCGGGGAGTTGAAGGTTTCAAACATGATCTGGGTCATCTTCTCCCTGTTAGCCTTAGGGTTCAGGGGGGCCTCAGTCAGGAGGACTGGGTGCTCCTCAGGGGCGACGCGCAGCTCGTTGTAGAAGGTGTGGTGCCAGATCTTTTCCATGTCATCCCAGTTGGTGATGATACCGTGCTCGATGGGGTACTTCAGGGTGAGGATACCTCTCTTGCTCTGGGCCTCATCGCCTACATAGGAGTCTTTCTGGCCCATACCAACCATCACACCCTGGTGACGGGGGCGACCCACGATGGACGGGAAGACAGCGCGGGGCGCGTCGTCGCCGGCGAAACCGGCCTTGCACATGCCGGAGCCATTGTCGACTACAAGCGCAGCAACATCGTCGTCGCACATTTTGGCGTGTGTGTGTGGTTTGGGACGCGGTGGATGTTGACTCTACGGCAGCGAGACTGCGAGTGCGGCGATCAGAGGCGCCTCAATCTTATATAGCCGTCGCATGCGCAGCCCGCGCGAGCCATACATGGAGAGCGCGACTGCCCCCGCGCCGCGTTCATTCCTCGACGATTTTCATAATTCTCACACTGTTAAATCTACTCTAACCCTACATATCAACCCTTATATGTTTAATATCGTATAAAAACACTTGTAATCGATGTTTTGTTTTTAACAGGGCGCTCCGTAAGAGGCGCGAGCGCCGTGAAAACCGCCTTGAACCATTTCAGGCGATGGGCGTGCGTAGTATTTTGAACTTCAAATTAACGATGCATTTGATTTGCGAATGTTATCATTTTCGACTTTAAAATATTGTAAAGACATACTTTAAATTTTAAAGAATCATAATGGTATTTTCTTTAGTTAATTTACAAGTTAATTATGCCATTATGTCGCATATACGTATACCACAGGCAATCCTTGTGTATATACCTTGTGGAAATATTCTTAGTTATTATTCAAGCCAAAATTTACCAGATTTCATGCAAATCCAAAAATAACTACCCTACCGGAACCATAATTGTTTTCGGGATAATAATATATCCTCTCAGATGTTCTCACGTATCTATCTACCAAATTTAATCTAAATTCGTTCAGTCTAAGCGTGGTTCACTGACAAATATTCAAACATATTCACATACTAGTAGGATTGTTAAACTGTAATTTTTTAGAAAAAATATTTATTTATTTATTTAACCTTCATGCACCCTATATGTACAAAGGCGGACTTAATTCTAAAAGCATTCTCTACCAGTCAACCTTTAGGTCATGCAGAAAAAGAAGTCGGTAGGTCAAAAGGGATATATATATCTATATAAATACGTAAGCGATATATAAACATACGCATTACACACTAAATACATACTATATACTTATAATTATAACTTATATTTGATGTGTTTCTTTGGGCGGAGAGAGAAATTATAAGTAAAAATAATATGGTAGTTAATTTTCGTAATCGTAAAGTAAACATATATATAATAACTAACTTCTGTCCGTTCGTCTGTCTGCAGATGAAAGAGAAATAAGCAAATGTCTAAATGATCATTTAGACGTAAGTCGCAGGAAGACTTTATCGGGATAAAAAAGTCAATGCTTATCCTGGCCATCATTCCTAGTGGTACATCTTGTGGGAGTCTTGAATGAATAGGCTGACTCGATCAAGAAAGTACCACCCTCTCCCAAAAGATTAATGTGAAACAATTGTAGATACATATTTGTCCGTGTGGTGACGGACTAAGAATACACGTATCACCACCCCATCCTTTCCCACGGGCGTCGTACAAGGCGACTAAGGGAAGTATTTTTTTATTGCATGTGGTGGCAGACTAGCGACGGTCCATCTGATGGTAAATGGTAACCGTCGCCCATGGACTCGACTATACCGAGAGTATTGTCAAGCCGCTGCTCACCAATTCATTTCACAGATGAAATGAAATATAAACGGCTATCTCCTGCTATAGCCAAAACGCAACGACGTGCTCCATGGCCGGTCACACGGGGGATGGTGGTACCAACCCGCTCGGGCCAGATACCAAGTGAGTACTCCCACTTGGTACCCAGCCCTACCACCAGTCATGCAATGGATGATAATTACTTACTTCCCTTAGTCGCCTCATACGACACCTGTGGGAAAGAATGGGGTGGTGTCACTTGTATTCTTAGTCCGTCACCACACGGATAGTGTATTAGTAAGCAATTATCACCCATTGCATTACTGTTGGTAGGGCTGGATACCAAGTGAGAGTACTCACTTGTTATCGGGCCCGAACGGGTTGGTAACAGTAAAGTAATGTAATTTAGTTTCAGTGGTCCATCAGTAAAGGCGGAGAGACGGCACACGGTAGGTTTATTATTGGGGTCTACACTACCCGGCTCATTATTTTTATCTGAACGCCGTGGTGTACGGATAGAATAATATTTTCCGTCTTAACAAATAAAAATTGTATAGTAACAATAGATATCGCTTCATTTGGTGAATGAGAGTGCCAAGGGCAACACCCCACTTTCATTCTCTAGACTTTCTCTAGCTATGAAATGATTTTGATGCAGGTAGCCGCTTAACATCAGGCAAGTAAATAAGCATAATATAAACTCTATAATGGTTTACCATTGTGTTTAATCTATACAAATAAATAATATTGAAGAGTCTGTTGTAAATAACAGCTTTTTACTAATTGCAAATGAAAATGTATAACAAAATACCAGTATTTATAAGATTTTGTCTGTCTCGCTGTTTGTTCTGGAACGGCTTGACGGATTTGGACGGGACTACCACTGGCAGATAGCTGATGTTATAGCGAGTAATTTAGGATATTTATGTTTTAGAAAAATAATTAAGGTTCCTTATAAAATAACGAAGTCGCGAGGAGCAGCTGGTTATAAATATGATATGATTTTTAACTTGAGAGTATTTAGTATTACGGGTACAAAAATTTTGTTGCTAATTTCGTATAGTTTTATGTAAAAAAGCAACATATTAATAACAATAACTATAAATTACTACATTCAAAAAAAACCCCTACGCAGTTACATCATTTTGGAAAAGAGCTGATACTCTTACACTGCTGGACCGATATTAACCAAAAATAGCTAAGAAGCAAGGAAACTGGCTTCCAAATGAAAAACACCGCATTGAAATCGGTCCATCCGTTTGAGAGCTACGATGCCACAGACAGACAGACATCGACGTTAAACTTATAACACCCCTATTTTTGCGGCGGGGGTTAAAAATAATAGTCGAGAGAGAGAAAGATAGTAGGTACAGGTTCCCCTGTACCTACTATCTTTCTTCTTTACCTACTATCTTTCTTTCTTATCTTTTTTTGGTCTTCCGACCGACACTCACCTACGTAGACTCGGTCATGTCTTAAAAGAAGGTGGAGTCAGGAGTCTCCGAATCTGGCGAGCGAATATGAAGAGAATTATAAATGTTGAGGAAGCGAGAGATGTATGCAAGAATAGAGCCTCTTGGCACTATGTTCTCTATGCCTACCCCGGAAGGGAGATGGCGTGATGTAAGTTAGCAAAAATAATGAATTATAAATCCCGCAATATTAAATTCGATTCTCTGCTAATATAGAAACTTTTTGACATGCTGATTGGTACAAAATGGAAAATGTAAATATGAATTTATGCAGTACGAACCTGGAGAAATGTACATGACTGGGTATCGAATCGGCAATCTCTGTGTAGCAATCGTTCTTATAATACAGAGAAGGGAAGATCAAAACGCGCGCAAAGGCAACCTTGACATACTTATAGTACAAAATATGGTTTTTTATTTATTTTACTAAAATAATAACACAAACATAGCATCACTCCTGTATCGCCGAAGGGGTAGGCAGAGGTGTATTACACACCCACGGTTTGCCAGCTATGTTTAAGTCCCACGTAATAGGGGGTGAGCCTATTGCCATCTATCGGGCACATTTCCGGTCTCTGAATCGAAAACATTAATTACCTACACTTAAAAACTGTAGGCCTAACCAAGTTACCACTGAAGGAATGTAATATAGTTCCGGTGGCCCGCCAATAAAGGCGGAGAGATGGCACACGGCGGGTTTCTTTAGTGGGTGAGGGCCCCACACTACCCTGTTCGTTGCCCCGAACGACGGGGTGTGCGGTTAGGAACATTTTTTCCCGCCTTAACAAAAAAAAAAGGCCTAACCAAGTTGCATTCTATGATCGCTAACGCTATAGAAAACTATTAATATGTATGGAAATTTGACATTCTAACGTTAAGTCACGTGAGTTATCTTTAAAGATATCAAATTCCCATACATTTTAATAGTTTTCAATAGCGTTAGTGATCATAAAATTCAACTCGGCTAGGCCCACGGGTATACGTGAGTGGTGACGGGTTAAAAATACAAGTGTCACCACCCCATTCTTTCCCGCGGGTATCGTAAGAGGCGACTAAGGGAAGTAAGCAATTATCGCCGATTGCATTACTGGTGGTAGGCCTAGGCACCAAGTGAGAGTACTCACTTGCTATTGGGTCCGAACGGGTCGCTACCACCGTCTCCTGTGTGACCGGCCATGAAGCACGTCAGTATGTTTTGACTGTAGCAGAAGACAGCCGTTTATTCTTTTATTTTTCATATCTGAGAAGTGAAATGGTGCGCAGCACCACTTACCATCAGGTGAGCCGTGGCCCGTCTGCCATCAAAACCAAAAAAAAAATACGTTCTATACCGTGTTCTATTCTATTTAGAGTGATATCAGTAACACTGGTCGACCCGGGGATCGAACCCGAGACCTCATGATCAGCAGTCGCTTACGCTACCGCTGCACCACAGAGGCAGTTGAATAAAATAGATTTCCAGACAGTAATTTAGATCACGGCGGCCAATGTGACTCACTAGCCTGTATCCAGGAGACCTGATAGCATACGAGTATGTGCGCTAACAAAAGAAAGTGCACTCTGTTTTGGCTAACACTCCTAGTCCGGTAGGACAGCATTACGATACGACACGTCTGGAGAGGGTTCAGGCATTGGACTAATGACTTTACGTGCACAGAGTGAAACATCGCTAACTTCCTAATTTTGAGCTGGTATTCAGCATTTCTTGACGGTAAGATCTACTTTTTGCTGACCCGATTCAAAATTTTATCTGATTTACGGAATCCATATTACGAAAAATATTAACAGAAGCGTATACCTATTACTAGCCGTCATAATAATTATATCCTCATGTTCATAATTAGAGATTGCCACTTACAATCAGGTGGTATTTATCAGCCTTTCAATAAAAAAAAAAGGAGAGAACGAAGATCTTACACAATATCGGATGCCACCCACTATGGAGGAGGCTTGTGCAAATGGTGGGTGGTAGAACGGCCGTAAACAAAAAAAAAACATCATACTTGTCTGTGGTATGATAAATACAGTTTGCTCCCAATTATCCCACACTCCAACTACGTCAATGAATCTCTGACGCCCATCAAAAATACTTGTGCTATTAATATTGTTCCCCTGATAAGAATCATTACGTTGCCAAATAATTTAGGTTTCAAGAAGTATTTTTATTTATAAAAGACTGCTCACTTTCCCAATCGATCGAACCCTAGACCTCATGATAAGCAGTCTCCCAAACTACAGCTGTACCACAGAGGCAGTTTATTCTTAATTTTGCATTAGGGTTAGCTGTACAGTCAAGCCAAAAGCAGTAGTCAATTTACCTACAGAACGACTAGTACTTGAGTTCAACCTAAACATATAAAGACGACGAAATTTTAACTTTAGACAACATTTTCGAATAGATTCTGTCTCCACGGAAGGGTTATCATAATGTTCATTACAGCATGCAAGCGACAATTTGCAATTGAACACACGCAAGACGAGATTTAATGTTGCTTGTTTCAATAAGTTATATTAACACCATTGGTGGTTATATAAATCTATATTTATATGAATACATGCCCTGGACGGAACACCTAGTTACCAAATACACCAATAATAGTTAATGTAGCATCGCCTGTTATTAGAAATGCACCTGCTTCCAGAAATAACACGGGCCAATGCACTCTGAAATACACTTGCATTACACCCTTACTAAGAACCAAAACAATTCCACCGTATCTTATATTTATAACTCCATTGCGTATTTTATCTCAAGATGTAATTCTTATCACAAATATAACGATACATTATCGTTAATGGATACCAAAGTTACTAATGAGATAATTTTCAGGTGCGTCGTGCTGAAAGTATTGGTATGCAATTGGCTGAAATCAATGAATGGTGACAGTTATTATCTACTGTTATTTATAAGCGTTTGTTTTAGTTAAATATAACTAACTAGTGCTCTGATACAAGGGCGATGTAGCATAAATAAATGCCTATATATACTTCACAATACTAAATCTTAACTCGCGATGAGAGCGACGCATAGTAGCTTCCTCTTTCACCCGCGAGGGTCGTAACAGCTGACTATAATTCAAGCAAGAGACGATACAGCTCACTACAGCCTTCCACAGTTTCTAAACAATGCTAAGCCTGCTCACTATTTCCTATCGCGGATGGAAAATTAAATTAATGGATGATCTCCCGCTACAATGACAAAACATATCACAAACAGGGTAGTACGGGGCCCTCACCCACTAAATAAACACGTCGTGTGCCGTCTCTCCGCCTGTGTTGGTGGAACTGTGTGACATTAGTTTGTGGTCACTGTACAATAGCCTACTATTGTTAGGTATTAGTTCTAAGCCCAAAACAATTTTTGATCTATATTTTTTAGCATTTGACATGCTCCGCCACTTTTTAAAGTACAAATTATTTATGAATAAGGAAATAGAGATTCTTTGTACGAGCGGGAATCGAACCCGCGTCCGAACTTTTCGAATCCGGGGAAGTGCTCTAAGCCACTGAGCTATCGTACAGATCTTTCGATCATCCCAATCTCCTTATCACATTTGTCTTTACGACTTTATATTGGTTTAATGCATGTAAATGCATTCCTATAGATGGCGTCCTTATTCATAAATCATTTGTACCAAAACAATTTTCCAGGTTTTTGTTCACTCACCACCGAAGGAATGTAACATAGTTCCAGTGGCCCGCCAACAAAGGCGGAGAGACGGCACACGGCGGGTTTCTTTAGTGGGTGAGGGCCCCACACTACCCTGTTCGTTGCCCCGAACGACGGGGTGTGCGGTTAGGAACATTTTTTCCCGCCATAACAAACAAAAAAAAAAAAAAAAGGTTTTTGTTCACTCAACAGTATAGTTATAAAAATACTTTGTGTCATAATTTTTCCGTCAGTGTGTTGACGAACTAAGAATACAAGTGTCACCATCTTATCCTTTCCCGCGGGTGTTGTACAAGGTGACTAAGGGAAGTAAGCTATTATTACCCATTGCATTACTGGTGGTAGGGCTGGGTACTAAGTGAGAGTACTCATTTGCTATCGGGCCAGAACGGGTCAGTACCACCGTCTACTGTGTGACCGGTCATGAAGCACGTCAGTGTGTTTTGCTACAAAAGATAGCCGTTTATTCTTTCATTTTATATTTGAGAAATGAAATGGTGCGCAGCGGCTTGACAATACTCTCGGTATAGTTAAGTCAATGAGTGACGGTTACCACTTACCATCAGGTGGGCCATGGCTCGTCTACCATCATTAACGATCAAAAAAAATCTAGACGTCGGGGGCATCTAGCAGATGTGGAACATCGACATTATTTTGTAGAAATAAAATGATAATAACTTGACAAAGTACTCCTCAAGACGAATCAAACGAGTATAAACTCGATAGGGTTGCGTAGTTTCATTACAGAGTTACTGTGGCCACCTTCCAGCTCCATCGTCAGACCCTAGATACCATCTAGAGACAATGTACTCGTCAAGATAAGTCATACGAGCCCAAACTCGATGGAGATATGTCATTTTATAACGGAGTTCCTATGGCCACCTTCTATTTCCATCACCAGACCCTGGATATCATCTAAAGACAAAGTACTCGTTAGACGAATCAAATGATTCCAAACTCGATGGTGTTGCGTCGTTTCATTACAGAGTTACTGTAGTCACCTTCCAGCTCCATCATCAGACCCGAGATATCATCTATGACTGAAGTTCTAGTCAGGACATTTCAAACGAGCCCTAATTCGATGGAATTGCGCCATTTAATTACAGAGCTTCGCATGGCCACATTACAGAGCTTCGCATGGCCACCTTCCAGCTTCATCATCAGACCCTGGATACCATCTAAAGACAAAGTACTCATCAAGACGAATCAAACGTGTCCAAACTCGGCGGGGTTGCGTCATTTCATTGTATAGTTACTATGGACACCTTCCAGCTTCATCATTAGTCCCTGGATACCATCTAGACACAAAGTACTTGGCAAGACGAATCATACGAGCCCAAACTCGATGGGGTTGCGCCGTTTTATTATAGAGTTCCTATGTCCACCTTCCAGCTCCGTCATCAGATCAGCTCCATGTCATCGTAATATTGTATTATCACCTGATATACACATCCATCCATCCATCAGCCTTTCATCATCCTCTGCTGGACATAGGCCTCCCCAAGAGAACGCCACAACGAGCGGTCCCGTCATGGGTATAATGCCGTAATCGCCACGCTTGGCAGGCGGGTTGGCGATCGCAGTGGATGTTGTTAATACTTGAGGGAGTGCTGCTGCCCATTCCCCCGGTATTCCCTCAGTCGGCTCTTACGACTCCCGTGGGTAGAAGGGGGTGGGACAATTCTAAAGCCGGCCCCACACAGCCAAGATATACACATGCGTGTAAAATTTCAGCTCAATCGGAAACCGGGAAGTGTGTCAAATTTAACTTGCAAGATTTGAACGGAACAAGTAGGTACAACAAAAGCATCGCCACGCTAACAACCGATTTTACCCTTCCTCTGCAATAGATGTTTCACATCAAAAATGATTAGACTTAAAAGTCGGTAGACGTTTTACCTCGCTACTATACTGGGAATCCGACGTGTAACCTAAGAAGTAGGCTACTATAAATTAAAAATAAATAAGGTTTTATTGGAACTCATTTTGGCAAATAAAAATGGACGTCTAAAACCCACTAACCAATCACGCTACTGTTATTCGGTCAACTTTAACAAAGCATTTTACGATGTGGTTTTGGTAGATCTATATGAATATCTAACGAAGTAATGTCACAGTCTACTCTGAGTCTAGTTATATAACCAAAAATTACCAAGACAGAGCTGTGGGAATATATCCCTAATAATAACGGCGTTAGATCTTCTTTTCCAATATTCCAAAGTGTCTGAAGACGAAGGTCTACGACCAGTGTGTGTTACCAGTGATGACTTACGGTACAGAGGCGTGATCTCTGAATGTTGGCCTTGGATCTCTCTACGTGATAAGATCCGTATTATGGAAATTCGTAGGAGAATGGGAGTGACCGACATAGCCCGCCAGGTCAGCACGAGCCGACAACCGTTGGGCAAGAAAGTTTCTCAAGTGGCGACCGCGTATCGGACGGTGTAGTGTAGGACGGCCTCCCACCAGGTAGACCGATGACCTGGTCAAAGTCGTTGGATGCAGGCGGCACAGGACCGTTTGCTGTGGCATTCTCTTGCGGAGGCCTATGCCAAGCAGTGGACGATGAAAGTCTGATGGATGGATGGGATGGAATAATAGCTTGCACCCAAAAAAATAATATTCAATCACTAAATTGTATTCTGGTGGAAAGTATTCACTACAACTATTATTTTGAGAGGAGACCCGTAACAGTAAGGCAGTATTTTTCATCAAATAAAGCTTGATATTATCGCAACAATACGTCGTACTCGCTGGCTCAGTATCGATGTGTACCAATAATATGTTTGAGACGAGATGAGCCCGCGTAAAAATAGTGCAGCAAGTTCACTGCCGATCAGCACCGCTATTAGGCCACTAAATCAGCGGGAAATTATTCGTCTGTAACTGAACTATGGTTACTTCCTGTAGAGAGATTTATGGATACCATAAAACACAATAGTTCAAAAACAATGATTTAAAATTTGTTCAAAATCAAGTTTGTATTTTTGGTATTTTTTTAACTGTTTCTGTGGTGTTCTGCGGTAGTGTGAGCGACTGCTAATCATGAGGTCAAGAAAAATTCTCCGTAGCAGCCCGGAGTATGGAAATGTGCCCAGTAGACGGCAATAGGCTCGCCTTCTATTATGTGGGATTTAAACGTAGCTGGCGAACCGCGGATGTGTAATACACCTCTACCTACCCCTTGGGGCAATACAGGCGTCATGCTGTATATAGGTTTAATACACTTTTTCACGGAATTATTTTCCATGTTTTGTGTATACTTAGACCATTTTTTCTCTTTCTATTACATTATTCATAGATATTTAAATAATTTTGCCCTGAACCATGTCATATAATCATAGCATATAAATCTTTATTTCATAATTTGTTACGGACTTTTCTTGTACTCGAATCACTTTGCTTTGAACAAAAATTGTACATTTTGACTCAAACGACATCTCAACTAGATAAATAATGTAAGTAAAATTTAAGTATCTTCACCTACATTTTAATGACTAATGATCTTTTTTCTATATTTTATTTCGCTATTCTGTAAATTTACCCAAATGGAGCTTAAATCAAATTGCCTTTTACCCAACTATACATTAATACTCGTACATAAAATTCTCGTGTCACAGTGTTTGTCGCCATTCTCCTTCAAAACGGCTTGACCGATTCTTATGAAATTTTGTGTGTATATTCAGTAGATCTGAGAATAAGATGTAAACTATTTTTCATGCGTCTAAGTGATAAGAGTGGTTCACCCCAATTTTTTTTTTTAATTTTGAGGACGACAATTTTTATTTTATTTTTTTTATGAATTGGCATTAAGAAACAGACATACAACCCTAAATTTTCACCCTTCTACTACCAACCCCTAATTTTAAATAGCGATATTAGTACTTTAATAAAATTAGTTCGCCGGGTGAGCTAGTACGAGTATATAATAGCTTCCTAATTTAGGGGCCGCACACGGCTTGTCATCGTATATCGACTGAATGGATCGCCAGACACGCTTCGTTTAGACATGCCAACGCGGAGTCACATCTGTTCATCTGTATATAATAATGTGTATATACATATCTACATCCGTATTAAAGTGACTTATGTACTTCCAGTAGGTACTCCCAACATATAAAATCGTTACTATATACCTACTTTAAATTATGTCACAGTTTTTCCATAGTACGATTATTTTTTTGTATATTTAGCGGTGTTTTCGTGCTTCGGAAAGCACGAAAAGTTGGTCCTACGCCTGTTCTCTTACCAGTCATGTAGGGATGATTGATTTTTCAGAGACATATATTTATGACTATGATGCGAGCGAAACCGCGGGGAATGTACTAGTTACTACATAGAGCAACTCAAAAAATTACATGACTCAACGACTGATAAAAATCACTAGTCAACCAGTGCGGGATACCGCATCCATCAAAGGGCCTCTTCTTAATTGCATTTTTTTTATAAACTACTATATCTTGCACTAAGGAATAATCCTTTCATCGCGGGGGGCATTACAAACATACAATTTCACGGACACAAAGTACACCCAGACTCAGAACAACCATTTGCGGATCACAAAAAGAGTTGTGCTATGTGGGAATTGAACATACAACACTCGGGCGGAGGCCTGTATCTAAACCACTCCGCCATCTGTGTAGTCAGTCAAATTTTAAATCTTAAATCTAAGAAGAGCGGTGCATTTTTAGACTGCGTCTATTATTCGTCATTAGCCGGCACGATAAGCTTTAAAATGAGGGGTAAATCATAGAAATTTATAGAAGAATAAGGAAGATCTCGCGGACATACAGGAAAACAGTCTAGAGAAATAATATTTAAGATTAATTATATTCTTCCCGCGAATCCATCCGCGTGTACTTCATAGAACAAAAACAAGCCCCCGAAGGGGTATACAGAGGTGTATTACACACCCACGATTCGCCAGCATAAGTCCCACGTAATAGGGGGCGAGCCTATGGCCATCTACCGGGCACATTCTATCCCAAAGAAACCATCTATTTTTCCAGGATAAAAATTAGCCATTATATTCTCTGGGTTCTGGTGTTATGCTAAGTTCATGATTTACGGTTTAGTTATGGCGCGAAAGCGTAACAAAGAAATAAACAAATAATCAAACGCACTTTTGCGTTTATAATATTAGTAGGTAACGATTACCGCCGTCGGCGGACCACCGGAGGAATCTAACATAGTTCCAGTGGCCCGCCAATAAAGGCGGAGAGACGGTGAGGGCCCCACTTTACCCTGTTCGTTGCCCCGAACGACGGGGTGTGCGGTTAGGAACATTTTTGCCCAACTGAACAAAAAAAAAGGTAACGATTAGCGATACTTCGACCGTACTATATTTTACTTCACTGCCAACCAGAATGTGCAGGCCACATAGACGAAGTCGCTAGTCTTTATATAGAAAATTCAATTTCTGTTTGTTAGTCTCGCTAAAAATCAAAAATGGATGAACCGATTTGTATAATGGCTATTTTTGTGGTTTAAAAGAAAAAAAATAGAGAAAACCCATAAAAAAAATGACACAAAATTGGAAATTTTGTATTATTTGGGCTATTGTCTTTTTGCTAACAAACGAGCAGATTGACAGCTGCTGTCATTCTTTCTAATTTACTTGAGTTATAAGCAAGTTTCATTCAATAACCTATATAAACATTTAATTTCTTGGATTTGTCACCACGAGAAATAGCAAAATAGCATTTAAAAAAATTAAAAGTTTACAGAATTTATGAACAAAATTAATTTACTCATACACTTTTGCTTTAGCTAATAAGATAAAACAGCATTTATTTAAATTCCGCTACAGCTAGTAAGTATATATAATAATTTCAATGATAATTATTACAAATCATAGAACTAAAACTCTCACGCTGTTGCACCGTAAAATTTTATAACTGATTGAATACCTACTATACCGAATAATAACCCTAATTGGCGTGCAAATTGACACGCAAAAAGATTAATCTGTGATATTTCAATTGTAGCCAACCCTATCGTATAATTTATTTGCGGTAACACATAACAAATTAATTCACAGCAGTGTTTGATACTCAACCTTAAACTGTGGAGTTGAGCTTTAATTTTAATTGCAGATAATTGGCTGTTAAGTCATTTATTACTGAATAGTTTTTACCGATGCATAACGCAGTTAGGGTTGTTGGTTTTATCTTTAAGTTATTTGATAGTTGCATATTGGTTATGTCGCGGTTATTTTAATGATTATGAATAGTCGTTACAAAATACGTTTGAAAGCTGATATTTTAATTAGTTTTATAATAACTATTATCTTGAGCTTCTATTGCTTCTTTCTAATTATTTTTTGGGTTGATAATGAATTGAACAGCACTTGCAGTTTGGACAAAGGCAAGGTTAAGTAACTTGCTCGGCTATCATATCATAAGATGGGTGACCACACCTGGCACTCGTTACAGGTTAGGAGTCAGCCAGTCAATCAGGAGGAAAACTCTGACCATACATAAAAACATAGCATCACAACTGTATTCCCCGAAGGGGTAGGCAGAGGTGTATTTCACGCCCACGGTTCGCCAGCTATGTTTGAGGCCCACGTAATAGGGGGCGAGCCTATTGCCGCCTACCAGACACAATTCCTCTCTTTTTACGAAAAAAACTCAGTAACACTGACCAACCCGGGGATCGAACCTCATGATCAGCAGTCGCTCACACTACCACTGCACTACAGAGGCAGTAAAACTAGGACCCTAAATAAAAAATCTGATGCTGGTCTTATTTTAAGGTCACCAGTTGTCCCCTTAGGGGCGTAGCTTTCAGATAGATAGTCACTCCTTGTAAATACTAGTGGCTCAGCTACAGCCAAACAGATTAGCTAGGGAGATGATGATAATGATTTGAACAACGCTTACATAAATCAACACAATTGCACGCCTCATAAGCAAAGCATTGAGGTGTGTATTACTCTCGTTTCACGCAGAACAACAGATTTTTCAAACTTAAAATGTCTCTATTTATCATAATTGCACTATTAAAATAATATATACATACAAATATCAAGAAAAAACACTATTTTTAACACTCATGATATTTTTGATGCCATTTTTGTTTTTTAAACTGGTTAAAAAACTGTTTAAAAAAGTTCTGTCTTGGACGTCCGTGTGTTGTGGGTAATGTATGTTAACAGGATAACGACCGACATACTTTACTAATCGAGTCTTTTTTTTTCTTTTACAATTCAGTATAATTACGAATAGAGCCACTTTTCACGGTCTGATTCGATGTGGTTTAATTGTTATTAAATTAAAAAAAATATGTGAATATTTACACTCGACTCGACACAAAAACCAGTGCTATAGGTACCTTATTTCGTGAGAATTATTTGAACTACATATTTCTATAGACCATTATAGAAGTACTTCCTAAAATTAGCGCTAGATGGTGTATAAGACGTGAGAATCTCATTAGTACTTTTTGAAATGAACGCTATCTATGTGATTTATTGAAAACTACTTAGTAAGACCAATACATTATTAGTTACTTATCAAATAATCAATTTTATTGTGTAAAATGAAGATTATGAGGCGTGCACTTTTGGATTTTCCAAAGTATTTTAAAATTTACTTTGGATTTGAATTTGGACTCACTAAATCATTTTTGGTGGAAAAAATTAACACAAAGTGCGAAAATGTTGAATCGATAATAACAGTCACGAGCAGGATTTGAACTTGCATCTCCTGGAATACCGTCCTTGACGCTTTCATTCAATTCAGCCATCGTGACAATTGCTTGGGACTGCAAATTTCGATGTTTTGGGTGACGCATGAGCTATCTATCGGATGTATTGCATGTCTAATGCTTCATTTTATTGTTTTATTTTCAAGCTCCTATTTTTTATACATTATACTGATCTCATTTAAAGATTTTCTGTTTAACTTTAAAGATTTTTAGGCTGCCAGCTAATCTAACCGCCATATTATCACTATGATAACGAAGTTCTTATTATAAATAATTAAATCCTCGTAAAAAATTAACATGAAAATAATTGACATTAGCCCAAGTCTGTTTATTATTAAGGGGAAAATTTTATGAACTGGCAACAAATTTAATAAGCTACGTTTGTTAAGAGGACAGCTCAAATAAGTGAGCGTATTAAATCATGAGTCGAGGCACATGCGTGATAGTGTCGGAGATTAATCATGACGCAGACACGCTAAAAAGGATAAAGGCAGAATTTAACACAACTACTAATTTTTAATTTACATATTATTTATTTTACAGAAAGAGTAATACATACTACTTACATGTTTTTCCTTAAATTCGTTGAACAAAAATCTAGTATCATTATCATGCACATGTCATCGATGAGAAGGATTTAGGCTTAAATCCTTAATGTCGACCCAAGGTAATTAATATTTGAGAAAATCCTGCTCGACTGTGGCATCTAGATTAAACTGCTCGACTGTGGCATCTAGATTAAACTGCTCGACTGTGGCATCTAGATTAAACTGCTCGACTGTGGCATCTAGATTAAACTGCTCGACTTTGGCATCAAGATTAACCTGCTCGACTGTGGCATCTAGATTGACCTGCTCGACTGTGATATCTAGATTAACCTAGCTAGACTGATTGGGTTTGTTGAATTACAAAATTCAGTACTAATAAGACATCTTTAGTCGACTCTCGAAGATATCAACTGTGACTACTTATATGAATATTTACTTAAGGAAAGGAAAAGGTTGATGATACAAAGTATTCTTTACTCATTACCATGCAGACATCTACTAATTGGCACTCTTATTATATAATATGTACTAGTAATATGCATTAATATATTTTAGTCTGATACCTTTATTTACGTAGAAGTGTAACTCATCTTTACTTCGACAAAGTAGTTTATATTAAATATTTAAAAAATAAAAATTACATTTGTTTGTTTGTATCTGATAAACTCTGAAACTATAGTAACGATTTAAATATATTTTTTTGGTAAAATGCGTGGTGGAACTAGTATAAGTTACAGGGCGAGCTTATTGGTTTAATTTGTAAACAAACAGCAAAACTGATCCGTATCTCTGTCTATATGATACAAAAGAGTAATTGCTAAAGAAATTTGTATCGATCAAGCAGAGCAAATATTGATTGTGCTTATATCACATACTTACTTACTTATCATCACGCCATTTCCCTTGCGGGGAAGGCAGAGACAACATAGTGCCAAGAGGCTCTATTCTTGCATACATCTCTCGCTTCCTCAACATTCATAACTCTCTTCATACACGCTCGCCGGTTTCGGAGACCCTGACTCCACCTTCCTTCAACACATGTCCGATTTGGTCTAGGTAGGTGAGTCTCGGTCTCCCCCTGTACCTACATCCTTCCACTTTCGCATTGTATATCTTCTTAACCAGTCGCTCGTCCGGCATTCTTTCCACATGTGCGAACGATCGGTGCATTCCCTTTCGTATCTTTACACCAATACTCTCTTTCATACCTACTCGCTCTCTTACGTTATTGTTACGAATGCGGTCAGTCAGCCTCACTCCACAGATTCTCCGCAGAGATCGCATTTCGACCGCATTGATTTTGCTCTCATGCTCCTTTTTACATACCCAACTCTCGCTTCCATATAATAACGTTGGGACAAGCACTGCGTTGTGTATTGCGATACGTGTCTTCTGGCTGAGGTGATGGCTGCCGAGAAGTTGTCCCAATGCTCCGTTCACTCTATTTCCCGCATTCACTCTTCTTTCTACATCAGTGGTGTACCTTCCATCCCGACTGAATCCACATCCAGCTTATATCACATTCATCTCATATTCAGATGATTCATGCAAAAACAAGAACAAAAAGTATTTTTTCATATCATACTAAAACCTTTTTGATCAGTATTTCAGCATTTGACATGCTCAGCTACTTTATAGAAAAAAATAATATAATAATAATCTTTATTTTTTTATTTATTTATTTGATTTATTTATTGATATCTATAGGTAAAGTGTTACAAAAAAGTTATGGGATTCTCTAACACCTGCGCTAGTAAATACTGTGTTGCAGGTGTTAGTGTCTTCCCCTTATTAAATTGTCATTTTTTTTATATAAAGAGTAACAGGTTCTATAGCAGAAAGAAATATAAAAGATAACAATATATAAATAACTTATACATATAAATAATTTATACTTAAAACATAATTAATATTAAGTATGTATGTGTGTGTATGTGTGTGTGTGTGTGTGTGTGGGGTGTATGTGTGTATGTCAGCATGTGTGTGTATGTGTGTCGTGTTATTTTAAAATATTTTCTATATCCTCGTAGTCCATTGATGTGAGTAAAGTGTGTACAACATTTTTAAACTCATTATTACTAAATTTACGTAATTCATTGTTTTTGTTTAATTTATTTATGTATTTGGAGCTAGAAAATTATAGTGTCTTCGGGCAAATGTTGACTGTGTGTGTGGAAATTATTTGTGAAATGTGGAAAAAGAGTGTTTCGAATGGGAACTAGAATGAGTCGTAAAGACAAATGTGATGTGCAGATTGGGTATGGCTGTTGGTCAGTGCGATGGCTTAGCGGTTAGAGCACTTCTCCGGATTGAATGGGACGCAGGTTAGATTCCCGCTTGTACTAAAAGTTACCTTTTTCACATCTCACAAATAATTTATACTAAAACCATATATTTTTATTCATTAAATTGAATTCTTCGTTTAGTTTTAATTGTAGACAACAAAATAGTTAACATGTTAGATTTTGCTTGTCTATAATACTAGCTATTCTTAGGACGTGTGTACCCACAAGAGGGCGGCACAAAGTGCACATCGCCGGTCGCGTGGCGTGCTGCAATCATAGCGCTAATTGACGATTTGCTGTCCACTGTACACTGTAGGCCGCAATACTTGTAACAGATGTAATTTGACCAATTTTTTTGTTGTTGTTGGAATATTGTGTGCTAATAACTTACTGGTTATCTACAGGGAATTGTAAATTTTAATTGTAAAGTGCATTAACACAAAATCTTTTTATCTTTTTTTTAGTTACCTACATTGTTGCCCCAATTAATTGATTTTTTTAGTTACCTACATTGTTGTCCCAATTAATACTAGCTTAACCTAGTTTTTAGGTTATATCCCGATTTAGTAACAGCACAAAACTTATTCCACTTTAAAGTCTAATCAAGAGCTATCAAAATATATATACAATGCGAAAGTGGAAGGATGTAGGTACAGGGGGAGACCGAGACTTACCTACCTAGACCAAATTAGTCATGTATTGAAGGAAGGTGGAGTCAGGAGTCTCCGAAACCGGCGAGCGTGTATGAAGAGAGTTATGAATGTTGAGGAAGCAAGAGATGTGTGCAAGAATAGAGCCTCTTGGCACTTTGTTCTCTCTGCCTACCCCGCAAGGGAAATGGCGTGATGATAAGTAAGTAAGTAAGTAAGCTATCAAACAAAAAGTTGCATTAAAATCCGTAGCTTAGTTTTTGCATTATGAGCAAACAAATAAATAGACGAACACACGAAAATTATAGAAAAGATTTTTTTGTGTTCAGACATACTTAAATAGCCTAAAACAGGCAATATTTCTCATATAGCTTAAATGTTCAGATATAGTTCTGTTACAGCTTTATGATAGTTAGGATAGGAAAAAGCTATATAATATACCATTATAGTAGAATGTCTGTATTAGGTATACGGGCGCAAACTACTGGCCAATGACTCCCGCAAGATACTGTCTAGAAAGAGAAATAATACATAGATGTTTTTTAAATTACTGGTCTTTATAAAATTTTGAGGATTTTGATCTATGAGCTAGAATACTTCAACACATAGTCAACTCAAATAAATAAAATTCAAGTGTCTGTTTGTAATGTGTAATAATAGCTTGTTACTAAATTCATAGGATTATACACGATACCTGTAACAAAATAACAAGTTATACAGTTTTTGTCTGCTCCGAAACGGCTGGACTGATTTGGACGGGACTTCTACTGGATAGATAGCTGGTTTTATAAGTAAGACTTTTATCTTGGAATAATAATAAGGGTACGGCACAAAAATAAATAGCTAAATTCCACGTCGCCGGTTTCAGTTAGTACTAATAGCATTATTTGTTGTGCATGTTATTTTGTCCCCAAGTGTAATACGCGCACACGTCATTTATCCGCACACCGATCGCGGGAGCTGTGTACTTAATTTGTCTTTATTGTGTTGATCCAGACCATCCCCTTCTCCATAATAAGCGATCGTTCTCGCCTCGTTTCGCCTATTAATTGCCTGTATTAGCCTGTATTTCCTCTGGGACTTTACTGATGGAGATTTACAAGTGACAGATTTTATTGAATATTGTTATTGTCACGAATTGATTTTATTGGTCCTGACGTGTGATAATATATGTCAGTAATATGTCGTTTGGTTTATTTTATTTGTTAAGTTTATTGGACCGGTATTTTATAGGCTATTAGTGAAATTTCAGGTTACGAAAAATTGTATGTATTTATCGTGACTGCTTAGATGACGGAGTGGTTTAGATACCGACCTCCCGCCCGAGGCTTGTGGGTTCGATTCCGACACAGGACAACTCTTTGTCTGATCCACAAGTGGTTGTTCTGAGTCTGGGTGTATTTTGTTCCTTGTAATTGTATGATTGTAAAGTACCCCATGATTCCAGTTAAAAAGAAGAAAGAAGAAGAATCTTTTAAGTTCATCATCCCATCCACGAAATGAAATGGCAGTGGCTTGCCAGTGGTGAATTCATGAGTGGTGATTACCATTTACCATCAGGTGGGCCGTAGCTCTTGTGTCGCTATTAGCAATTAAAAAGCATGATGAGGTGGCAGGGAGGCTGTGATAGGGAATTTCTATATATACAGAAGACTGCCCACGCTTTCATTCGCAGACTTCATTTTACGGCACACTAATGATCACTATGCAAAAATTGCTACACTACAAGAACATAACAAACAAAACAAACGCACTTTCACAATTATAATATTATTAAGGATCCCTAACATTACATTATTATAATTTCTATGTAAACATCACAAAAAAACCGACTTCAAGTTATGACTAATATGGTTTTCTCATGGATGCCATTGTCAGAACTAGACGAATTTGAAAATGCGACCACACGGGGAGAACCAGCTTTCAAATAAAAAAATAATCATCAAAATCGGTTCACCCAGTCAAAAGTTCCAACAAACAAACATTTAAAAAAAATACACTCGAATTGAGAACCTCCTCCTTTGTTGAAAATAAATAAAATATCTTTTTGTACTTTTCTTTATTTTTTTTAGACTTTACAAACATACAATTTCACGGACACAAAGTACACTCATACTCAGAACAACCATTTGTGGATTACACAAAGAGTTGTCCTGTGTGGGAATCGAACCCACAACACTCGGGCGGGAAGCCGGTATCTAAACCACTCCGACATCTGTGCAGTTGAAATATACTCAGGTATAATGTTCGGTGTCTATTTTAAGAGAGACTTAACTAGACCAATATCCTTGGAACGAACTACCTGGAAGATATATTTAAGATCTAGTTCGCTTACCTGACGTATGAGTAAATATCTAAATATTGATTTACACTGAAAAAGTAGTTTCTCTCAAACTGTGCCAGCAGTCAACCGCCCACACGTATCCATTCAAATGCCCAACGCAGGGTGTTGTATTGACTAATTAAGTAATATCACACAGGTTCAGCGAAAAACCAAAGGCCAGAGTAGGCATAAGGTGGATTTATTTAGTGACGGCCCATTACTTCCATAATTGTTGCCCTGAACGAAAAGCTGAACCGTTTTCTTACCTATCATATCTATCTTATAAGCCGAACAGGTTAAGAACATTTTTCCCGCCTTAACAAAAAAGTGTGCGAAAATGTGAAATCAAAGATAATGGCCACAACTGCTTGTGGCTATTATTTTCTTTGTGCTCCGGTAATTGGCCGAGCATCTCAAGTGCTTAAAACATATGATTATATAAAAAAAAATATGTATTTTTTGAGCATTTGACATGCTTAGCTATATAAACGCATTGCGCCCTCTGTCTTAATTAATCCCTATTTCCCTTGGTCACGCCATAACTTCAGAACGACTTTTTTTTTCATTCATATGTTTTTTAAGTTTTCTAATACATTGTAGAAGGTCCTTACAGGAAGAAAATTAAGATAATTGCGCGGATAATTAGAAAATTTCAGAAAACTTAATGATTATTTTAATTTCGCGTGTTTGACAATTCGCATGTAATTGAATATTCAGCTAAGACAGGACGTCTGTGGGGTCAGCTATAATAATAAAAAAAACAATGTTTTGTATTATAAAAGATTAACTATTTGGTATTATTTGGGAATAATACAAGTGTCACCTCCTATTGTTTCCTGTGGGTGTCCTACGAGGTGCCTCCATAGTCGCGAAAGAAGCAATTATCGCCCTTTGCATTACAGGTGGTAAAGTTGGGTATCAAGTAAAGAGTATTGTTGTTTAGTTTAGTCTAGACTATGTAAGTTGGTAAAACCGTCTGCTGTGCGACCGACTGTTAGACATCTCAGATTTCGGAGTAATCTTAATATTATTGAGTTTATGAGCTGCTGCTGTTACTAATTATGTATTATCATTGGACTGTAGCTCGTTTTTTTATACTATGTAGGTGGGAAACAAACATACCTAATGGTAAGCGGTTACTGTAGCCTACAGACGCTAGCAACACCAGAGGCATCACTCGCGCATCGCCGTCTCCAAGGAAAGGCACAGAAGTTGGAGAGGGAGGATAACAAGGACAGTAGAGAGGTTAAGAAAAAGAGTAAGGGAAGAGGTTTGCGTCTCCGGCGTCCTCACACCCCGTATGTAACACAATGGTAGGGTACCTGCCGTTGTTCCACGTTGATCTTCTATGAGAGCGTGTTAATTCCACGATCGAGCCGGCCCATTCGTGTTGGCATGAGCAAGGCTGTACCACTGCCTCTATATGTAATAAAAATATTTATAAGAAATATTAAACTGCTAACCCAGATAATATCGTAACATCGTTCGATGTCAGTTCATTGGAATTATGCCAGAATTTACTGCTGACAGCAGTTTAAATTTACATTTTGTAATATTGTATGTGTATTGTGTTGATTCCGCTTAGTTGAGTCGTGGAGGTCAGATAGGCAGTCTGTGTAGTATTGGTGGATCAGCTAAAACCAAGCAGATTGGAATCTTACACCGCCAAAAAAATTTTGGGGATAAAAAAATAGATGATGATTGTCTTCATAGTTCAATTTCTTTTTTTTTTAATAGAAACCATTAATTTTTTGAGGTTACTACTATTTATCCTCACGCCATTTCCCTTGCGGGATAGGGAAACAGAACAGAATGCCAAGAGGCTCTATTCTTGCATACATCTCTCGCTTCGTCGGATCGGCTTCGGAGGCTCCTGACTCCACCTTCCTTCAATACATGCCACATTTGGTCTAGGTAGGTGAGTCTCAATTTCCCCCTGTATCTACATCCTTCCACTTTTGCATTGTATATATTTTTAACGAGTCACTCGTCCGGCATTCTTACCACATGTCCGAACCATCAGAGTATTCTCTTTTGCATCTTTACACCAATATAAAGATAGAGAGCTATAATACCTACACGCTCTCTTACGTCATCGTTACCAATGCGGTCAGTCAGCTCCACAGATTCTTCGCAGAGATCGCTTTTCGATCGCATTGATTTTACTCTCATACTCCTTTTTTCACACCCAATTCTCGCTTTCATATAATAACGTTGGGACAAGCACTGCGTTGTACTTTGCGACCCGTGCTTTCTGGCTAAGGTGGCGGCTGCCAAGAAGAAGCTGCTTCAGTGTATATCCCGCATTTACTCTTCTTTCTATATCAGTGGTGTACCTTACATCCCAACTGAATTCACATCCAAGATATACAAATTCATCCACTTGTTCTAGCACGCCATTGCCTATTAATACTCTAACATCTGTTCTGGCTTCTACTCTTTCAAAGACCATAATTTTGGTTTTGCTCAGATTCACACGTAGGCCCCTTTTCTTACAACCTTCTGTAATGACGTCAACTAGGGATTGCAGGTCAATCGTAGACTGCGCCAATAGGACTCCATCGTCTAAAAATAAATCATCCATCCATCCATCAGCCTTTCGACGTCCATTGCTGGACATAGGCCTCCCCAAGAGAACGCCACAACGAGCGGTCCTGTGCCGACCACATCCAACGGCTCCTCGCGGCTTTGAGCAAATCGTCGGTCCATTTGGTAGGGGGTACCTACGCTGCGACGTCCGATACGTGGTCGCCACTCGAGAACCTTTCTTCCCCAACGGTTGTCTGTTCATCGAGCGATATGGCTTGCCAATTGCCACTTCAGCATAGCAACCCGGCGGGCTATGTCAGTCACTCTCGTTCTTCTACAGATCTCCGTGTTACGGATTCGATCACGTAGGGAAATACCAAGCATATAATAAAAATAAATAAAATAAATAATGTGCGTAGAGATCCTTTACATGTGTTATAATGAATATAAAATGCCCAGGTTCAAATCCTGCTCATGACTATTTTTTTAGATTTCACATTTTTGATATTTATGTTAATGAAACGTGAGAGTTTAAAGAATACCATTTCATGAGTTTGTAGAGCCTTGTAGAGCCTAACACAAATGGGCCAGCTTTACCCAGGAAGTACCCTTCTCATGGAATATCGGGATGAAAACAACCTGACCTCCTCCGTGCTTCAGAAGGCACGTTAAGCAGTGGCTGTCTAATAACATCTTGGAAGTTGTAGTAGCAAGTACTGGAATACTTCACCACTGCAATTTTATGACATAACTTCAGTTGTCAGTTCAGTCTTTAGTCTTAACAACATATTAGTGCAATGAAGTTTGATGTTTTTTTTATTATTCTTTATTTAATTTCAGGAGTTATATCTATGGATATACCAGTCTTATTTTGCTCTTAACTAACCTAATCTAAGCAGTAAGGAGGAGCTGCTGAGAAACAGCCACTATCGCATAAATATGTCCTTCTTGCAGCAACTGAAGTGGTTTCTGCCAGCATGGATTGGATTATATCCATCCATCCATCAGCCTTTCACCGTCCACTGCTGGACTTAGGCCTCCCCAAGAGGACGCCACAACGAGCGGTCCCGTCATGGGGGATAATGCCGTAATCGCCACGCTTGGCAGGCGGGTTGGCGATCGCAGTGGATGTTGTTAATACTCGAGGGAGTGCTGCTGCCCACTCCCTCGGTATCCCTCAGTCGGCTCTTACGACTCCCGTGGGTAGAGAGGGGTAGGACAATTCTAAAGCCGGCCCCACACGGCACATTGGATTATAACCACATTAATTTTGATCAGCCCAAACTCCCTCAGCAACGCCTTCCTAGGACTCCGATTCCTATCACACTCTACTAACAAATGATGCACGTCTTTCAGCACACCACGGAGTGTGATGTGTTATTTTATTTAAATGTTACGCAAGTTTAATAATACACCTCTGCCTACCCCTTCGGGGAATACACGCGTGATGCTATGTTACGCCAAAGATTAAGCTGGCAAATTTCTTGCCTGTTGCTGGCCAACACCTGCCTAGTTTGTGTACACAGCATCACGCCTGTAATCCCCGAAGGGGTAGGCAGAGGTGTATTACACACCCACGACTCGCCAGCTATGTTTAAGTCCCAAGTAATAGGGGGCGAGCCTATTGACGTCTACCGGGCACATTTCCGAACTCCGGGCTGCTACTGAGAATTTTTCTTTTTAGGAAAAAGCTCAATAACATTGCCCGACCCGGGGATCGAACCCGAGACCTCATGATTAGCAGTCGCATACACTACCGCTACACCACCGAGGCAGTTAGTTTGTGTACTTGAGGAATGTTATAAATCATTAGATAATTTAATGTCACTGATAGTATTAGTAGTGTATGTGAGTATTAGTTTGATTTCAAGGGGATAAATTGAGAGCAAAACTCTGACTCTCGATTAAATTAGTACAATTTTTCAATATTTTAGCAGATTTTTTTATACCACATTTCCACATTCCACTATGAATGTGTCGGCCACCTCGGACCACCTTCTCACAGAACATCGGCGGGCAGATAAATAAATAAATAAATATTCACGGACATTTCACACAACGTCCTCTGGTCCCAAACTAAGCTTAACACTTGTGCTATGGGTTATTACAGATATACATAATATTATAACATAAATACTTAATTGAATAAAATTATTTATTATTTAAATTATATTACTTTTTTTGTAAATACATACATGTACCTAATAGATGCCACCAGTAATGCAATGGGTAATAATTACTTACTTCCCTTAGTAGCCTTGTACGACACGTGCGGGAAAGGAGGGGGTGTTGACTTTTGTATTCTTAGTCAGTCACCGCACGGACAACATTTCTCGATTGGTCACACAAAAGGTACCGAAACACTTGCTCTTGATACCAAGAACATACCATCAGGGAGAGTCGTATGTTTATTTGCCACTTCTGATAAATTTCATTCCATAGCTTCTTATTACCGAAGAGTGACGTTACGGCTATAAAATATGACAAATTAGCATAATATAGTTTAGTTTTGGGTCAATATAATTAAGCTTTTAATGGTAGAGCTTTGTTTATCCCAGCATGAATGGGCTGGCTCGATCGGGGAAGTACCACCCTCTCACAAAAGAACAGGTAACAACAATAAAGTAGTCACAACGGATTTTTGTATCTCTGAAGTTGGCTGCAAGACGCTGCGCAGTAGCCATTTTT
Source organism: Leucoma salicis (assembly GCA_948253155.1). Taxonomy (NCBI): domain Eukaryota; kingdom Metazoa; phylum Arthropoda; class Insecta; order Lepidoptera; family Erebidae; genus Leucoma; species Leucoma salicis. Next base: position 13,357,712 of record OX411828.1, on the reverse strand, counting down.
GTGACGCAAGGCATGTGCGTCTTCTACAGTTTACATTAATCGATAAATATTCGATTATAATTTAACAATTGTAATCGATAATTATACAATTTATCGATCGTACTAAAAGATGTGGACTCGTCTAAATTTAGGTTAAAGCTTATTCACTGAAATCGCTCCTATACTTTTTATTGAATATAAAAAAAATAGAACCTAAATACTTAGATATGAAAACATTATGATTTCATTGGATTGTTTTTTTAATCGAGTAATACTTAACATTTGAATTGGTCAGTACTTATCGTATGATTCTGTTCCCACTTCGCGCTCTGTGCCTAACTTCAGAGACACAAAGATTCGTTGACTACTGTAGTTACGACTACACTATTAACGCGTGTTTCGTATGGTGAGAGAGGGCGCCGGAGGCCCACAACCCCTTGCACCTTCTATACCTTTCCTTACGAAGTGATACTTTTGGTGTTGCTAGCGTACATTTATTATTTCTATGTAAAAGTAGCTATCCCACACGAACCGTCCGTTTTTTGGGATAAAAGTAACTTATGTCCTTTTCTGGGCTCTGGACTTATGCAAAATTTCATGTTGATTGGTCAAGTAGTTATGGTGTTAAAGAATACACACCGACAGAAGTAATGATTCCATCCATCAGCCTTTCACCGTCCACTGCTGGACATAGGCCTCCCCAAGAGAACGTCATAACGAGCGGTCCCGCCATGGGGGATAATGCCGTATTCGCCACGCTTGGCAGGCGGGTTGGCGATCGCAGTGCATGTTGTTAATACTCAAAGGAGTGCTGCTGCCAACTCCCCCGGTATTCCCTCAGCCAGCTCTTACGAGTCCCGTGGGTAGAGAGGGGTGGGGCAATTCTAAAACCGGCCCCACACGGCCTATAGTAGCCCGCAGTAGTAAGGTTAATAACCAATTATTGTGAAAGTGGATAAGAGCTTTACTGTGACCGGGATCCGAACCTGCGTCCCTTTTAATCCGGAGTGTAGCAGTGAGACCGCTAAACCATCGCAGTAGCCAACGGCGACAACCAATCTCCACTCCACAATTGCTTTTTAGATGTCTTTACGACTCATCCCGCTGAGCATGTCAAGTGCTACAATAGAGATCAAAATAGGTTATAACCACTTATGGCGCCTATCGTAAATCTTTACCCGCTAATGTAGACATGGCTATAGGTATGTAACAACTATTACGTAATAAGTATTGTGAATCACATGTTTAATTAACGTTTATGAAAACGTAAACACTGACTTATACGCACTCTAAAAATATTCTATTGACTAAAACGTACACGTGCCCACAAACCAATTTAGCTAGATAAAGATAGCTATAACACCAAACACAATTTCTCATGAGTAAGAAAGAGATAGAGCAACTGCACCCGAGACCATTTCAGGCGAAACTCGTGGTTTGTGGAAACTAAAAATGTCTTAAGTTTCTATTTAAAATGCTATCTAATTTCAGCTCTAAAATTTTAAAGCAAGGTTGATTTTTCCATGAGTCGTTTTAGATGAGTTATTTCTGGATTTACACAGTGCCGTTGAACAAATTTCATTTCAACCGCCGAAAGTTTAAAGTGCAATATAAATATTGCAGCGTTGGAAGTGGACCTGTATTCACAATTTAAGGTCGTTTCCGAGGCAACGACACAGGCTGTGCTACGACACAGTGTGTGCTATGTCCTACCAAAAAAGCCCACGAAAATCGTTGTTGGAAAACGTTCTTATGCAATTTATAATGACACGCCAGGTAAAAAGAAGACTTTGAGGATCAAAGCAAAGTAAAATAGCTTTTATGACTTTTAGATAAGATTGTTTGTAATATGTCAGGGTTTGTGGAGGGAGATATTAATAGAATGTTGCAGAATGCGCGCGAGGACCGTCTTATTTGGTGAGAGAGTCTAAGCATGCTCGTGGTGTAGTAGAGATGTTGATGATTTTTTTTTTCCAGTTAGTAACGCCTTTATCTTGAAATTAATTAGTAAGTTCACAAAACCCTACTTTGGTGTTTAGTAAATTGCATTCCAAACGAATTATTTGTTTTAGTGTGAAAGAATGACTAATGTACATTTATTTATCGAAATATTTATTTTAGTTTTTGTAACTAAACATTCAGTTAATGACTGAGTATATTCTTGCATACATCTCTGACTTCTTCCACATTCAGAATTCTCTTCATACATGCTCGCCGGTTTAGGAGACTCCTGACTCCATCTTCCTTCAATACATGGCCAATTTGGTCTAAGTAGGTTAGTCCCGGTCTCCTCCTGTACCTACATCCTTCCAATTTCGTATTGTGTATCTTCTTAACCAGTCGCACGTCTGGCATTCTTTTCACATGTCCGAAATATCGGAGCATTCCCTTTCGCATCTTTAGACCAATACTCTCTTTTATACCTACTCGCTCTCTTATTCGTCGTTACCAATGCGGTCAGTCAGCCTCACTACACAGATTCTCCGCAGAGATCGCATTTCGACCGCATTGATTTTACTCTCATGCTCCTTTTTGTATACCCAACTCTCACTTCCATATAATAATGTTGGGACAAGCACTGCGTTGTGTATTGCGACACGTGCCTTCTGGCTGAGGTGATTTTTATTTTATTTTTTTTTTGTTTAAAATTATTACACTGCTATTTGAACCACCGTTTATTTAATGTGTCAGAAAAATGTGAATTCTGCCTACCTACACTAGGCCAGCGTAGAGGACTACAGCCTAAATCACTCTCACTCCAACAGGAAACCCGTGCCCAACAGTGGAAAAGTATGTGCTGAGAGAAACAAACTAATACAAATTACAAAGTTGTTGTTCCAAAACAAGTATAATTAATTCCATTCGTTACCTGTGTGGATTTTTATTTGAAAAAAGAAAGTATTTTTATGATACGTAGGTGGCAAACAAGCATACGGCGCACCGAATGGTAAGCGGATACCATTGCCTTTAGGCGCTAGCAACACTAGAGGCAACACTCGCGCTTCTCCAAGGAAAGGGATAGGAGGTGGATAGGAAGCATAATGAGACCACTGAAGGAATGTAATGGTTCGGGTGGCCCGCCAATAAAGGAGGAGAGAGGTTTTCTTTAGTGGGTGAGGGCCCCACACTACCCTGTTCATTGCCCCGAACGACGGGGTGTGCGGTTAAGGACATTTTTTCCCGGCTTATCAAAAAAAAGAAAAAAGGAAGAGACGTAGGATAGTTTTTGTCCGATAAAAATCGATGGTTCCTCTGGGTTATCCATTTCAAAGTATAGATAATAAATGCACCGTAGAGTGTGTATTTACATTATCTTAGACCACTTGGTCTGGCAGTCTAAATCTAAAACATAGCATAAACCAACAGACATAGCATCACGCCTGTATTCCCCGAAGGGGTAGGCAGAGGTGTATTTACACACCCACGACTCGCCAGCTATGTTTAAGTCCCACGTAATAGGGGGCGAGCCTATTGACGTCTACCGGGCACATTTCCAAACTCCAGGCTGCTACTGAGAATTTTTATTTTTTACGAAAAGTCTCAATAACACTGCCCGACCCGGGGATCGAACCCGAGACCTCATGATCAGCGGTAGCTTGCACTACCGCTGCACCACAGAGGCAGATGATATGATAATATGATCTAAATCTAGCATGACATATTTAACACTCAACTGTAGTTTGGATTAGATCTGTCCCTTGGATTTACAAAAAAAAATTTAAAATATTCATAGTTTACCAGGTAGCTATGATATTATTATTTGTGTGTGATATATTATTACATATTATTAAACAAAACTTTACCCAGTAGGCAGACATCGTAAGTCAAAATCACTCAGGATTTTATTTATCGTTTTCAATTAGGTTAACTAACTTTACATAATATACCTAAACGTAGCATTAATCTAACAGGTGACACCGAATTTTGACTTATAATCCTACAAACATTAATATTAAATTTACGAGTATGTAACTTTTACTCCTGCACTACACCGCGAGCCACTGAAGGTTTAAGAGAGACCACTAAATAAGGTGCGTACGCGACTTTACTACAGCGCAGCTAAAACTAACGGTTGACCAATTTATATCGACCTCTGATAACTCTAAAATTATGTCAAATAACAGATCTCTTTATTCTGGTGGATGTATTCGACAACAGATGCGCGTGGGCTATCCCCACGTGTGCTTCGTACAGTAAACGTGTGTGGGTGGATGCTATGTATGTATGCGTAATGATGGGTTATACTGTTTTGCGTTAAAGGAAAAGTTAATCTGTCGTTAACTTCACACCAATAGGAATGTGGGTTGGCAGACTTATAGGACTTCGAGAACATCTATCATTTTAGGGTATGTGTACACTGCTATCAGATTTTTTGGTTTAGTTATGGTGATATAATATCCTTATTTGCAACATAAGCACGTATAAAGATATAGGCCGCATTCCAAGCTCTAAAAAATCAATTTAAAAGTAGATAGTTATAATTTAATTATACCTATGCTTATCATTCTCTAGTGTGTACCGAAAATTGGTGAATGTTTCTATTATTCAGTAAACTGGTAATCAAGGGTTGTTTTAAAACTGATACCATTTCATTGACATATCACCGGAATTGACATTTAAAAATACTTTAAAGCAAAGTAGTGATCCTAGACCAATAGGATTCTTATTAATACAACCCAACATCATGTTCATTTGGCTAAATGCAATATTTATAAAATGACTTAGTGTTTGTAACTTTGCCATTCAAATATCTTTATTTTTTAGATGAACTTGATTTTGAAATGTGCCCAAAAGTCAATAGGCTCGCCCCCTATTACGTGGGACTTAAAAATAGCTGGCGAATCGTGGGTGTGTAATACACCTCTGCCTACCACTTCGGGCAATACAGGCATGATGCTGTTTATGTAACTTAATCCCTTTTTAATTATTGGTAAAAACAGATAATAATACCTTTACCACTTATGTAATAACACACAGTTCCAACTTATGGTTCGCCAGTACAGGCGGAGAGGCGGCACAAGGCGGGCTTATTTACTGAGTGAGGATACCTACAGCGCTTCGTTACCCCGAACGACGCGGTGTACGGTCAAGTATTTTCTCCACCTTAACAAAAAACGTTTCACAAAATTATAATGAAATCTTAAATAAGGTTACTTATAACAGGTATAATGCAAAAATCTTAAGTAAAAATACTTTGGAAAATTTAAAAGTGCACGCCTCATAATCTTCATTTTTCACAATAAAATTGACTATTTAATAAAGAACTAATAATTTATTGGACTTACTAAGTAGTTTTCAATAAATCACATAGATAGCGCCAATTTAAAAAAAATACTTGTATGGTTCTCATGTCTTATACGCCATCTAGCGCTAATTTTAAGAAGTACTTCTATATTGGTCTATAGAAATAGTTCTAACGAAATAAGGATAGCACTGGTTTTAGTGTCGCGTCGAGCGTAAATATTCACTATTTTATTGTTTATTTAATAACAATTAAACCACATCGAATCAGACCGTGAAAAGTAATAGGGCTCTATTCGTAATAATACTGAAGTTAATAAGAAAAAAAAAGACTCGTTTAGTAAAGTATTTCGGTCGTTATCGTGTTAACATATATTACCTACAGCACACGAACGTCCAAAACGGAACTTTTTTAAACAGTTTTTTAACTAGTTTAAATAACAAAAATTCCATAACAAATATCATGAGTGTTAAAAATAGAGTTTTTTCTTGATATGTGTGTGTATATATTATTTTACAAGTGCAATATATGATAAATAGAGACATTTTAAGTTTGACTAATCAGTTGTTTTGCGTAAAACGAGCATAGTACCCACCTTTAACGCTTCGCTTATGAAGCGTGCAATATTGAAATCTTATTGTAATAATTCTAAATATCTTATAGAAGCTTAGAATGCTACACCTTATCATGTAACCAAACGTTATATATTTCCTAGGACATCAAAACTGATCATTTGGTGATCTAATTTAATAATTATAGAAAGTTAATTAACCAATGATTTATAAATTACAGATCGAATACTGTGCAAACGCATCTTGAATGACGTCATCCCTTAACTCCCGCGCATGTTTCAGTTTTCACGTGTTTCAGTACGACAGTACCGCTTTCACGCTGGAGCTGTAAATACGTTAGTTTACGATAGATTTTACAAATTTTTTATCACGGTACTAAATTAGATAGTTTCACGACCCTGCAGAATACGAGTAGCTGGTTTGACAGTATTTCCGTCAGGAGACTAGTAAAAGTTGTGAGGCTAGTATAGAGCGAGGTGAAGCTGTGTTAACAGGGTTTAAGGCAGAATTTTCTCTGGTATTCGAGTAATATTTCCCGGCAAATTTTAATAGTGATATCAGTGTATTAATCTGGAGAAAGCTGGAATTAGTAGCAATGGAAAATGGATTATGGTCATTGGTATTTTAGTACTTTACGACGGGTCACGCGCAACTTATTATTTTGGATTTAAAACTAGGTTTTACGATTAAATATGATAAACGTGACAAGATAACGACTACCATTCCCAATCTGAGATTGAAAGCTTGCAATTATTCTAAATCTTCTCCCGTGATCTTTCTAAATCTTTAAAATATTATATGTATTTGTTTTTAAACGCACTAGGCTAACGGGGTGGACTGCGGCCGTGGATGGATTGAAAATTAAGATTGACCAATATTAATTTTCAACCCATTACTGTAATTTTTATTATTATTCATTAGAGAAAGCAATATTGTACGGGTGAGAGAGGGCACAAGGCTATGGGTTTATTTAGTAGGTGGGGAGTGTGCATCGAACGATGGGGTGTGCGGTTAGGTACATTATTTCCCTCCTTAACAAAAAAAGCATGCCGATTTCATCATAATGTTATCCCTACCAGCTAGCGATAATATGTGTGTGGTTGCGGACTAAGAATACATGTGTCACCACCCCATTCTTTCCCACGGATGTCGTACAAGGCGACTAAGAGAAGTAAGCAATTATCACCCATTGCATTAGTGGTGGTAGGGCTGGGTACCAAGTAGGAGTACTCACTTGGTATCCGGCCCGAGCGGGTTGGTACCACCATCTCCTGTGTGACCGGCCATGAAGCACATCGGCTTGTTTTGGTTGTACGAGTACCAGGAGATAATGAAATGGTGAGCAGCAGCTTAACAGTACTCTCAGTATAGTTAAGTTCATGAGCGACGGTTACCATTTACCATCAGGTGGACCGTGGCTCGTCTGCCACCATAAGCAATGAAAAAAAAATACACGAATAATTTTGAAGATGTGTGTGCGTTGCGATGTTGTTGTAACCTCGAACTGGGAACCAAACTCCATATCACTGCCACCGCAGTCGTTCGTCTTATCACTAAGTTATTTAGTTAATAATATTCATGATCCATATTATTTTTATTGCGTATGGTGGCAGATAAGCCACGGCCCACCTGATGGTAAATGGTAACCATCACTCATAGGCTCAACTATACCGTGAGTATTGTCAAGCCGCTGCTCACCATTTCATTTCACATATATATGAAATGAAAGAATTAACGGCTATCTCCTGCTACAACCAAAACACACCAATGTGCTTCATTAAACGAAACAGAAAATTACCAAGGCACCTTTGAAGTACATTTGAAGCCATAACCTCTTGCAAAATCCATCCACCTGCCAACATCTTTTCTCCAATTAGAAATACCATGACTGTTTCAATGTCTACTTTACTAACGTCTAGGAAAGTTCTACTTCAATATTTTCTCATTTCTCTTTCAAAAATTAAAAAAGATCGCTTTTGACAAGAATAGTAAAACAAGGAAATTTAGATATCAATAAAATTTGTAATTTTCTATTTAAATTTATTTATGCTTCAACAAAACTTTTTTATTTATATATATTTTTAGCATTTGACATGCTTAGCACTATACATTAAACACAAAGTGAGTTCACTTTGTGTTTAATATAAAACTTTTTTATTTCCAATTGCTAAAGATATTTTTTAAATTATTTACTATCCTGATATTTATCCAATTTTCCTTTTTATGTTTAATTTGAATATGCATTTTGTCCATTTGATTAGTTAATTTATTTATCTTTAAATCATCATCATTATCATTACCTATATTATTTTATAATAAGATTAACTGAAGAAGAATTGTATTATTTTATTTAGATATTTTTATATATATTTTTAGCATTTGACATGCTTAGCACTATACATTAAACACAAAGTGAAAAATGTGAAATCGAAAATAACAGTCAGGAGCAGGATTTGAACCTGCATCTTCTGGATACCGTCCAGATGCTTTACCAATTCAGCCATCCTGACAATTGCTCCTGACTGCTAATTTCGATAACACATCATACTTAACGTCTTTGGGTGACGCCTGCGCCATCTGTCGGAAGTATTTTCATACATTATACCGACCAGGTAAACTTAATTTTACAATTAAGATTTTACCTAATTATGACGCAAACCCTTTAAATATTTAGATATTTTTATATATATTTTTAGCATTTGACATGCTTAGCACTATACATTAAACACAAAGTGAAAAATGTGAAATCGAAAATAACAGTCAGGAGCAGGATCCGAACAGTCAGGAGCAGGATTTGAACCTGCATCTTTTGGATACCGTCCGATTTCACATTTTTCATTTTGTGTTTAATGTATTATTTTATTTTATTATTAAACTATTTTATACCTCTAAGTCAGTAAATGTTAACCATACATAATAATTACATTGTGCATGTGGTGTTAACCTATAATTAATTGTTGTACTTAAGTAAGAATATTTAAAACAGACCTATTAATGTAAAGCATAGTACATACAATTGTTGGTTGACCTAAAAATAAATAAATAAAAAAATTTACAGGCTGAGGAGTGGGGATTCTACTTAATTATGTTAAATTCTTACATAATATGCGTAAATTAATCATAATATAAAAAATCTAATATTGGCCGTGTGGGGCCGGCTTTAGAATTGTCTCACCCATGGAAGTCGTAAGAGCCGACTGAGGGAATACCGGGGAGAGTACGCAGTAGCACTCCCTCGAGTATTAACAACATCCACTGCGATCGCCAACCCGCCTGCCAAGCGTGGTGATTACGGCACTAAACCCCAATCGGGGAGGCCTATGTCCAGCAGTGGACGTCGAATGGCTGATGGATGGATGGATGGAATCATAATATATTTTATTCGTAAAGTATTAGCGTAGTGTGCGGCCTTCACCTACTAAACAAACACGCTGTGTACCGTCTCTGTGCCTGTATTGGTGGACCACTGGCACTGTGTGACATAATTTCAGTGAGTCATACTCGTAAATTATCCCTGTCGATATGGGAAAATAATATAAGTATGTAAAGTCTGGAAAACCGCATTGGCTCAACTTGAAATCCTTCACACTTCACTTCAGAGAGGATACCTCTGTTAGGTTAGTAGTTCTTATAATAGTTCCCGGGGTGTACGGATACGAACATTTTTTCCCGCCTTAACAAAAAAAAGGTACAGAGAGCAACCACAGAGGTAATGTAACACGATTCCAGTGGTCCGCCATTATAGACAGAGAGGCGGCACGCGGCGGGTTTATTTAGTGGGTGAGGGCCCCACACTACCCAGTTCGTTGCCCTGAACGACGGGGTGTGCGGTTAGGTCCATTTTTTCCCGCCTTAACATAAAAACATAGACAGGTGCAAAGAACAGGCTACTTTCTATCTCGGAAATACCGTGTTTCTGTATATAAATTATGTGCTAGATGGTAACGTATCCACACTATAAAAACTGAATATATCCTAATCTCAACTGGAAGAAATCATTCATAATAATAATAAACTTAATTTGTATATATTCAAAATAACTTAATTGAACGAAACACACACTAACACATAATGAACACTCTCCTTTTTATCATTACTATGTATTTTTTTTACTTTTACGTTTAAAAGACATGTCTAAATAAAGTATTGCCTGAACAATGAATAAACACTGTACCTAGTAATATGTACTGCTGAATAGTTGAATATTAGTATTTCGTATGACAAAAGTTTCAGGATTTTTTTATACTCATCGTTACAATTCTAAAAAATAGAGTCTTAGAAACTCCTACCTCAATACATATACAAACTTGTCAAGAAAACTATTATTAGTAAATTATCACACACACAGCTAGCATTGAAATAAAATAACAACAATGACATTTATTCTTTTATTAAAACAGCATCACGCCTGTATTCCCAGAAAGGGTAGGCAGAGGTGTACTACACACCCTCGGTTCGCCAGCTATCCTTAAGTCCCAAGTAATAGAGGGCGAGCCTATTGGCGTCTACCGGGCACATTTCCAAATTCCCGGCTGCTAGGTACTGAGAATTTGTCTTATTACAAGAGCCTACAGGGGTCCCACTATCGACACGGACCACTATCTTGTTATTGCGAGATTTAGTGGTCTGTTCAGAAAGTGGAGACACTGGCGAGAGCGTGTCCACTTCGGAGGGCTTGAAAGAATAAAGATTGAAAAGTTGCAAGAAGAGAATGTAAGAGCAAAGTATGTAGAGGGTGTCCGTGAACGGCTGACAATGGCAAGTCAGCCGGGATCTGACATAGAAGAATGCTGGAGAGTATTGAAAGATAGTATGGTAGATACAGCGAAAGAAGTATGTGGATGCTCAAAGAAGCATAGGAAAGTGAAAGGTGATGCATGGTGGGATACGGAAGTAGCAGCTTCCGTAGACCAAAAGAAGAAAGCGTGGCTGGCCTATGTATCTTCTTTGAACCCGAGTGCAAGTATGAAAGAACAGAAGAAAGAAATATACCGGCAACGTAAGAATGACACCAAAGCCTTAGTGAAAGAGAAGCGTGATAGAGCAAATATAATTGCAGAAGAAAGGCTAACCAAAAACTTCGAGAGCAACACCAAACTTTTCTGGAGAGAGGTGAAGAAATCTCGGAGTGGTTGGTCAGCTTTCAGAATGAATAAAATAAGGTCTAAAGGTGGAGACATTCTTATGCAAACACAAGATGTGTTAAGCCGATGGAGTGAATATTTTGGAGATATGTATGCGGATGTTCAGGGTGATGCTGGTGCTGGTGTTATCTAACAGATCACCATTCGGTACCGGTATCCTCTGATGACATTAGTACGGATGAAGTTGAATAGGCGATTAGAAGTTTGAAAAATGGTAAGGCAGCGGGTATTGATATGGTGTTTTGAAAATTGTTCGAAGTTCAGACACGCCTAAATAGCAGTAACTTTTCTCAAATATCTTAAATATACAGACATAGCCCTGTTACAGCTTTATAATAGTTAAGGTAGATATAGGCTATGAAATGTTCACAAAATATTTTTTATCTACTTACATTAAATGCTACGCCCACACAAACAATATTTCCGTTCCGAACATTTGATACGTTATTAATCCATGTTAAACGCTTTTTTGGTGTGGGCAGAACCTTTTCACGACAATAATAATGTCAACTGGCAATCGAGCATTCTTAATCACGCCGCAAGATGCGACAAATTCGACAAAAAATCACATAATGTGCAACGGACGAGTGAATACACACCGCTAATATTGTTACAAATTTTTTGTAAGATGGTTTTGTCGCTCCGTGTGAATGCGGTTTGTAGGTTATTTGGGTGTACACTATGGTGCAAAATATAGTACTCATTTTTGTTGGAAATTCGGTTGAAGTAAAATAGAACGGACGTGTTTTATTTTTACGCCATCTATGAAAGTTTTCGGTACTACGAACTGTTTGTTGCTAAGTTAAAATAGATACGAATAAAATTATCAAGAATTTAAAGATTTCCACACTTTATCAAGAACATAATCAATAAACAATATTAACATCTGAATATTTACTTGTATTTATTTAATAAGTTACCTACTTACATGTTAAATGTTTGATAGAAAAGTAATTCATTTACCAAGCAAGCAGCCAAGTTAGCGACTCATGTGATGGTAAGTGAGAACTACTGCTCGTGGATTGGCAACATCATAGGTACAGACAATAACATCAATAAGAATATAGCTGGCTAGAAAATGAATTAAAATCATTTGCACTCCTCTTTACCTACGGCGGATTCGTACTTCAATGTATCGGCGTATCTATACTATTATAAAACTGTAACAGAGCTGTGTCTGTACATTTAAGATATTTGAGAAAAAATTACTGTAATAGGCTATATAGGCATGCCTAAACACTAAACAATTTTTTTTAGAATTTTTGCCCGTTTGTCTGTTTGTTTGTTCGCGCATCACACAAAAACTACAGAACGGATTTTGATGCAACCTTTTTTATTTTAAAGGCCTCGATAAGACTTAAAAACTGGTATACAATTTATCCCGATACTATATCGGGAACCTGAGATATAAGCGAAAAACTAGCTTTTGGCTGCGGCGAAGCCGCTGGCAAAGGCTAGTATGTATATATTTATGAGTCAAAGTGAGTAAAAAAATACGGTACAATATTTTTGCAAGGAAGTGTAATATCAATTTTTTTCACAGTATCTACAACAATGCTTTAATATGTGTTACAAATATTTGGAGCGTGATACTGAACGATTGATTCGTTTCTGATTTCCATTTAACGCATTCGATTCTTTCATACAATGATTGTATTGTGCAGTGATACATCTTGAGATGCCCGTAATGATCATTTTATGGAAAGAGTATTGAGATATAGTTTTAATTTTTTTTACATTTACAGCTTATTGACAAAATTGTACTATACGAAGCCGTTCAGTGTGGAATTCAATAATCGTTTTCTTAAATGATAAAACTAATTTTAGGCATAAACTGGGTGTCTTCATGTTATCTATATTAGTCTATGCTATGAGTGGCTGCTCGTCCACCAATGCGGAGAGGAGAGCAGTGGAGTGATCCAGTACCAATTTCATGTAACTTTTTTTTATTGCTTGTAGTTGCAGACGAGCCACGGCCCATCTGATGGTTAATGGTAACCGTCGTTAATGGACTCAACTATACCGAGAGTATTGTTAAGCCGCTGCTCACCCTCTCATTTCACAGATATGAAATGAAAGAATAAACTCCTGCTACAGCCAAACGCAACGATGTGCTTCATGACCGGTCACACAGGAGACGGTGGTACCAACCCGTTCGGGCCCGATCCATCCATCCATCAGCCCTTCGACGTCCACTGCTAGACATAGGCATCCCCAAAAGAACGCCACAACGAGCGGTCCTGTGCCGACCGCATCCTTTTTTTTTGTGTGCTCACTTTGGGGAATAATGCCGTAATCGTCACGCTTGGCAGGCGGGTTGGCGATCGCAGTGGATGTTGTTAATACTCGAGGGAGTGCTGCTGCCCACTCCCCCGGTATCTCCTCAGTCGGCTCGTACGTCACGTGGGTAGAGAGGGGTGGGACAATTCTAAAGCCGGCCCCACGCGGCCCGATAGCAAGTAAATACTCTTACTTGATATACCTAACCCTACCACCAGTAATGCAATGGGTGATAATTGCTTACTTTCCATAGTCGCCTTGTACGACACCCGCGGGGAAAGATGTACTGAAACACATTCACATGAAAGGTGGCACTTGTATTCTTAGCCCGTCAACCTCAGATCAAATAAAAAAGTTAAGATGGAACTTGGCGAACAACGAAGTGAGGCCGGTTTTATAAAGATGTAGTGCGTGGGCCGGTGTTGCAATCATAATTCAAATTACCCCAATATTACAAAAATAATGTTACTAATTGTTCAATGTTAAAACACTATAGAACAAGTGTTCTATCAGCCATTCGGACGCGAAGTGTATGTAAAAAATAGTGGCGGTAGTAAAAGACATTTCTGAGTATTTAATTTTGTGCATTATTATTTATTTAAAAACCTTTGTGCTGAAATAATTTCTTGTAAGATTGCCTGTTACTTTCAATTGATTTGGAAATTGTTTCTAACTTAGCAATATGATGGAACCTAATGCTAAGGTATTTCTCAGTAAAGCACCGTATTAAATTAATTTTATGTGCCCAGCATATTCGTGTTTAATCTTTAAATTAATAAAAACCTAGTTGTTGCCCGGTTGTTTCACACAAATGATGGTATGCTTCAAGACAGTCAAGTGCACCGCCCGTTCCCCTGTAATTTAATGCAATATGCAGAAGCGATGCAACAACAAAAACCAATTACACGTTTATACCGTTACTTCTCTCTACACGTGTTTTGCCGCTCCACAGGGCATCCTCGGGGCAACTATTACGACAAGCGATTGTATTCCGTGTGGTGACGGACTAAAAATACAAGTATCACCACCCCATTCTTTCCCACGTGTGTATGATGTAACGAAGGGAAGTAATCAATTATCATCCATTGCATGACTGGTGGTAGGGCTGGGTACCAATTACCACTGAAGAAATGTAATATGGTTCCAGTGGCCCGCCAATAAAGGTGGATAGATAGCACACGGCGGGTTTCTTTAGTGGGTGAGGGCCCCACACTACCCTGTTAGTTGCCCTGAATGACGGGGTGTGCGGTTAGGAACATTTTTTCACGCCTTAACAGTAAAAAAAGGGCTGGGTACCAATTAAAAGTACCCGTAATTGCTATCGGGCCCGCGAACGGGTTGGTAAAAAGCACATCAGTGTGTTTTGGTTGTAGCAGAAGATGCCATTTATTCTTTCATTTCATATCTGTGACATGAAATGGTGAGCAGTGGCTTTACCATACTCCAGGTATAGAAGTCCATAAGTGACGATTACCATTTACCATACGCAATAAAGAAAATACATTAGTTGAAGTAATAACACAAATAAAAAATTTGAGTCACCACCGAAATTTTTCTACATAAATAGACCGATCGTTCGAATCGATCACGTCAGCTTTTAAACAAAAAAGAACGTTTAGGAGTCAAGATACCACAAACAGATACTCACGCACACAGACACCAAACAGACAGGTCAAACTTATAACATAACACCCCCCTTTTGTGAGGGGGTAAAAAAGCGAGTCGCATTGCCCAACAATATGGTAAACTATAACAGTTTATAATGGCAACACTTGTATGTTTCAAGCAATAAACTCAAATTTTATTTTGATTTATTTAAAATATTGGTTTCCAAGTTTACTTAAGTGTGAAATGTGATTCCATCCTGCTTTTTATCTCTTGTAGTTTGGTTTTTAGACCCTGTCACAACACAATTCAGCATTTTTACTTTGTAAATTATGATATTTTTGATGACGTTATAATCGACGCACTGCGGTAGCTGGACTGACAATTCCAGGCGTAGTTTCGTTATATGTGTGTGCGTGTAATTGTGTATGTACACGGCAAGGCGTAGTTTTAACCGGCCTCACTTCTTTGTTCGCAGAGTACCATCTTAACTTTTTTATTTGATCTGAGCCGTCAACACACGGACAAATCATTCACTCTATTGGGGAAAACCACATAAAAATCCGTTTAGTACCTAGTTCATTAGTGACCATATATGTATTGATGGTGACAAACAGGTAAGTGGCTCATCTGATGGTAAATAACACCAGCCACTCGCGGTTCTGCTGAGGATCTCCAGCAAGCAGCTACTTGAGGGGACTTTGAGCAGGGCAACAGGAACTTGCTATATATTTGACTGCACTGATGGCGGACTGGTTTAGGTGCCACGCGGCCTCCCGCCCAAGTTTTGTGGTTTCCATTCCCACATAAGAAAACTCTTTGTTTGATCCACAGATGGTTGTTCCGAGTCTAGATGTACGTTGTGATTTCAGAAAAACAAAACCCTGGTGAAAATCAGATATTTCAATTTAAACAATTCAAACAATTCACATAGAACTAAAAATTAGTACCTACAGATCTTAGGTACATTATCCTTACCACCGAAGGAATGTAACATAGTTCCAGTGGCTCGCCAATAAAGACGGCACACGGCGGGTTTCTTTAGTGGGTGAGGGCCCCACACTACCCTTTTCGTTGCCCCGAAAGACGGGGTGTGCGGTTAGATACATTATTCCCGCCTAAACAAAAAAAAGGTCCATTATCCTTTCTAATGTTATGAATTTTGAAAGAGGGTTCTGTTTGCTACACTTTCATGCCCTAACTAAACCAATCATCAGAAAATGCATAAATATAGCCTTTTTTTGATTATGGCAAGAAAAAGCAAAAAAAAAACTGGACGTCGTGGGACGTCTAGTGGATGTGAAAACATTGAATTTATTTTATAGAAATAAAATGATCATCACTTGACAAAGTACTCCTCAAGACGAATCAAATGAGTATCCGCTCGATAGGATTGCGTCGTTACTTTACAGTTACTGTGGCCAACTTCCAGCTCCATCGTCAGACCATGGATACCATCTAGAGACAAAGTACTCGTCAAGACAAATCATACGAGGCCATACTCGATGGAGTTATGTCGTTTTATAAAGGAGTTCCTATGGCCATCTTCTATCTCCATCATCAGACCCTGGATACCATCTAAAGACAAAGTTCTCATATAGACGAATCAAACGTGTACAAACTCGACGGGGTTGCGTCTTTTCATATAGAGTTACTGTGGCCACCTTCCAGCTTCATCATTAGGCCCTGGATACCATCTAGACACAAAGTACTCGGCAAGACGAATAATACGAGCCCGAACTCGATGGGGTTTGGCCATTTCATTATAGAGTTCCTATGTCCACCTTCCAGCTCCATCATCAGATCAGCTTCATGTCATCGTAATATTGCATTTTCACGCGATATACACATGCGTGTAAAATTTCAGCTTATTTGGAAACCGGGAAGTGTGTCAAATTTAACTTGCAAGATTTGAACGGGACAAGTAAAATAAAAGCGTCGTCACGCTAACAGCCGATTTTATCCTCCCTTCGCATTAGATGTTTCACATCAAAAATGTTTAAAGGTTGACTGGTAGGAAATTTCTTAGGCATTAAATCCGCCTTTGCAAATATATGTTCTTTGCATGAAGTATAAATAAAATAATGATTGTAAACAACCGTGGGGTGCTTTTTACTATATAGGTGAACTATTTGTAACATTTGATTATGCACCTCACGCTTATTTAAATCATTATTTATTCTAATATTATTTACTAATTTTTAGTTCAACAAGCCATTTAAAGCGTGTTATTTTAGTTTTTTAAACTATAATTTATTTTCTTCTTTTTAGTTTCAAAATAGTATCAAAAGTACTGTTATTTAAAATAAATAAAACCTACTTATGCTGTGATAATTTGCCTTTAAACATCATCGGACGAACGGACATGGCTAAACTTTAAGGGTTCTTTATTGGCTACGGAACCATTAAAACCGATAAACTCGATAACTCAAATTATTGCATTGTCATCGGTCCTTGATAAGTGTGCAAAGTTTCAAATCAATCCGACGTTTTGAAGTGGTTGAAAATCACGTTCGAAGATTCCGTAGCGTGTTTTTTAAAGTTATACTATAAATTATTAAATCTTATTTTGCAAATTGAATAATGGAATAATCTTATCAAATTAGTGTATTGTCATCGGTCTTCGATAAATCTACAAAGCTTGAATAACATCTGACCGTTTAAAGTGGGTCAAAATCGCGCCCTAAGGAGTCGGTTACAAACATACAAACAGACAAACAGGTGAAGCTAATAAAAAGCGTTTTAAAAAGTGTTTAAAAAGTCAAGTGAGTCCAAAAAAGTGCATAGGCTACTTTTATTCCAGAAAAATAGATGGTTCCTATGGGTTAGCTATTTTTATACTATAGAGTGATGTATTTATATGTTGAAGTCTACGCAGACAGAGTCACGGGCAAAATATAGTCGTTTTTAAATAATTAACACAAAATGTGAATTCAAAATAACAGTCACGAGCAGGATTTGAAGAACCTGCATCTAGAATATCGTTCCATGTGCTTTGCCAATTCAGCCACCGTGACAATTCTTCGTGACTGCGAATTTCGATAACACATTCATTCTTAACGTCTTCCAGGAGATGCAGGTTAAAATCCTGCTCTTGACTGTTATTTCGATTTCATATTTTCACAATTTATTTGGCTAAGCTTTTGAAATGCTAAAAAAAAACATATAGATATAATTTTTTTAAATAATTTTCTTCCATCCTACTTCTGCTAAAAACATTTATGGTTACCAATATAGTAGCGACATAAAACTTGTATGAAAAAAGTTCAGTAGGTTTTGCATAAAGTGAAAATAAAAAAAAAACAACACACAAATAAAGATATAATCATCACAAATAGGCAAAAATTCTAAAATAAAATATTTTGTATCTAGATGCCTACATAGCCTAAGTTTTCCTCAAGTATAATATTCTAAACTAGATTTTATATGCGACTTTGTCGGCGTGGCTTTATAGGCAAAGTATATATAGTAACGTTTTTTACAACTTTTGCTGCCTACAAACTGTTTACAAAAAAAATTAATAAGCTATTATAACGCAATCCTTCCCCTCTAATATTGTTATTTATTTAACCAAAGCATCATTATGTGCTTATGGCTTGCCACAGCATAAATAATTACAGCGGGTCGAGTGTGCGCAGACGCACAATGCGAGGCGGCGGGCGGTCTTTGTGCGCGCACAATGTACCAGTCAATTTGTGCGTTATTACCAACTTCATAATTTTGTTTTCGGTCAAATTTTATTGAAAACTGGAAGTGATTTGTAGTTTAAGAGTTCCAGATGATCCGTAGATACTAAATTACCTTCTCATTGTAGAGGGAGATTTTAGCTGACAATGGACACATAAAAATTTACTTTTCTTTTTCTGCCTAGCAGTTTCTTAGCCTAAACACGCTAAGGCTAGTGTTAGCGACGCATCGCTGTTTAATTAATTAACATTATTACTCGTATTTCAAAAATATCTAACTTACATTACTACCTCGGTGGTGTAGCGGTAGTGTATGCGACTGATAATCATGTGGTCTCGGGTTCAATTCCCGGGTCGGGCAAAGTTATTGCGCTTTTTCGTAAAAAGAAAAATTCTCAGTAGCAGCCTGGAGTTTGGAAATGTACCCGGTAGACGTCAATAGGCTCACCTCCTATTACGTGGGACTTAAACATAGCAACATAGCTGGTGAATCGTGGGTGTGTAATACACCTCTACCTACCCCTTCGGGGAATACAGGTGTAATGTTATGTTACATTACTACTTAATAGTTTACATTACTAATTACTGCTTATTAATTTTCTATAATTACAAGTACTAATATTTGAAAGGAAGCGCGCGGGGAAACGAACGAACGAACGGTAGATGTCGTGTCCTGTACTACCAATCGGTAAACCAGTCTGTTGCATAGTGACTCGTCTGCCGCACACTTCCCGCGCCCTTATTAGAAAATAGTCTTTGTCAGTGCTACCTACAATTAGAAAATAAAAAATATACAAATATACTCAACTGTGTAAAAAATCTGTGCAGTTTTTAATTTACCGCTGCTACCCTCGTCTTTAGCTAGTACTAGATACTTGCCTCAAGTTAGCCCTATTTAACACATCCTTCGGAAAGCTTTAACATTTTTTAATTAAAAAAAAAATCTGCTATGTCACAAATTTACCAATAGATGCCACATCTAGAGGCTCGACGTCATTGTATCTAAACATCTAAAGGCGATGGCAGATAAATCCTCAGAACATTGTTACCATATCCGGCGCTACTACAATACAAACATACAAAATAAATGTATTGTAACTTGAGTTATATATTTAGTTGCGTTCAAATGTAATTGATATTTGCTGAATGATATTTGACACAGTTGACAGCAAATAGGCAGCAACCTTTTTGATTTTTTTTTTTTTTACAGGAAATGAATTTTATTTTATTTTATCAACTAGCTGCTAGTGGTGACTTTGCGGTTAAGTAATAGGTATGCATTTAGTAAAAAAAACTGTTATTTCGACATTATAAACAGACACTTTAATTTAATTTAACTTATAGATTACGTTTTATCAGTGATTATTTGTAAACAAATACACACATATTTTCAAAAATCACAAATTCAGAGGTGTGAACTCGATACTATTTATCTTTACAGATTTTAGTTTTACCACTAAGACATCGCTGTTAATAAGACATAAAGAATATAAGAATAATAATAATATAACATACCAATAAGACATCAAAGAATAATACTAAGTACATACTTATATCAAGGTAAGCTTAAACGATTTCAAGAGCTACTTTACTCTATGAATAAAGTATTTAAAATCCTAATGAACTTATATAAGTAATCTTTTAAACCAGACTTAATTGAAAATAATACAATGACACAAAGGTTTTGCACGAGCCAAATCCTTATCAATTTCTGATGAAATATTTCGTTCCCACAGCTCTTATCTAAAGCAGAACGAACAATTACTTTTAAATACGCATCTATTACTAAAGAACAAGGATTATAGAAATACAAAGAATTTAAAAAAATACCCATTACTTATGGAAAATACTATCCTAACACCCACAGTAGCAAATAATTATTTTTGGTCCTTTTCCGACCACCCAGTTTGTTTTTGTCACAATATTAACAAATGTTATGGATTCATATCTTATTTCTATGAAATTAAGGTTAAATTTGGCAGTGAAATATACTTTGAATGGTTTGTGTAAATATTTGTATAATTAGTAAATTGACTATTGAATTGTAGTTCCGTAGTGGCGATTGACAAAATCACACTAAATTTGTCGTATACAAAAAAAAAATATTAAATCAAAACATTTAAAACCTTATTGCTGTGTAATAAACGTGCATATTTCTACTGAAATTTACATAGTAAAATTTGTTTTTTTTATTTGCTAATATGGTCTTAGATTGGTACAATGTGTGTAAGAAGCGTTCACTAAAGTGAAAATTTGTATTAGGAACTTTTATCAAGGTTTATTTGTATTATGAATCTAGTTTGTAATGTTATTGTTCGGCTTATTAGGCTTTACCGGAAATCCTACAGCGTTAGAGTACAAATAAGGGTTGAATTACTTCCACTTCAACGGTAGGGTTAACTAGATACAGGAAATATTTAAAAAAAAAACTTTATAAAAGAATATACATTTATTATCTGTGTAATAATGATTTGGTTATTTTGCTATATTTTTGTTTGTTTGGTTAAACGCGGTAACTCCTGAAAATAACAATTCAAATTTAAATAATAGTTCTGGACTTTGTGGAATTTTTATTCAATAAATTATTTATTATTAAGATACATTTCTTAAAAATGGAATAAGTATTGAATTAAAGTACGTATGAGTAAGGAGAAAATAGCTTATAAGTTTTCCTTATTCCAGACTATATGTGTGCCAAATTTCATGACGATCGATGTCAAATATCTATTTTTGGCATTAAGACCTAACGATTAAATTGATTCAAATTGGTATACAATTAATTACAGCTTTAATAATATAATAAGAATATTTGTTTTTTAATATTTACGGACATTTCACACAACGTCCTCTGGTCCCAAACTAAGCTTAACGCTTGTGCTATGGGTACCAGATTACGGATATAATACATATACTACTTTTTTTGTAAATAGGTACATACATATATAATAAAAAAAAACAACATATAAACACATATAATAGGAGAAAACACCTAGACGCAGTACAAATATCAGTGTTCATCACACAAATAATTATCCTGAGTGGGAATCGAACCCACGACCTCGTGCACGGAAGTCGGTTACACTACCGACTACGCCACGAGGCCCGTCGGCTTTGATATAACTTACTGGTAGAGCCTTGCTTATACCAGCAAGAATGACCCGGCCTCTCACAAAAAATCAGCGTGTTACAACTGTAGTTACGCCTACCGCTGTGTGTTTCGTATGGTGAGTGAAAGCGCTGGAGGCCCGAAACCCCTCTCTCCACCCATCCATCCATCAGCCTTTCATCGTCCACTGCTGGACATAGGCCTCCCCAAAATGGGGGTTTTGCCATAACCACCACGCTTGGCAGGCGGGTTGGCGATCGCAGTGAATGTTTTTAGTACACAGGGAAACGCTGCTGCCCGGTCCCCCGGTAATCCCTTAGTCGGCTTTTACGACTCCCATAGGAAGAGACGGGGTGGAGCTATTCTTGGTGCCGATCCCACACGGCAACCCCTCTCTATCCTCTCCTTATTATCCTTCCTATCCTCTCCTTAGTAGTATCCTACCTATTCTCTCCTTGTTATCCTTCCTATCCACCTCCTACCCCTTTCCTTGGACATGGCGACGCGCAAGTGATATCTCTGGTGTTGCTAGCGTCTATAGATCTATTAGGCACTGAAGTAGTTCCACACAGTTTCAGTGATCTGCTAATATACTCGTAGGTGGAGAGACGGAACACGGTGGGTTTATTTAGTGGGTGAGGGCCCTACATTACCTTGCTCGTTGCCCCGAAAGACAGGGTGAGCGGTTAGGTATATTTTTCCCACCTTAACAAAAAGAGACGGTTGATGGTTGATTGTCTGATTGATTGAACCTAAACTACCAATTGATTGATAAACAAAACCCTTTATCTTCTCAATAAACAGGTATAATCGCGACACGTGGGTACTTGAGGGTTGAGAACCAACATGTGTATAGATACGACGCTATCCACCCCCTTTTATTTGTACACCTGAATTAGTTTTATTTTCATAATCTTAATCACAATAGAGCAGTGATAGAGCCTATACGTACGTGATAAAAAAGAATGCTGAAAACGAATAGTCTTTGATAAGATCGTCGTGGTTCGAGGTGGTTTATATGAACTCTACCACGACATTAAACACAAAGTGAAAAATGTGAAATCGAAAATAACAGTCAGGAGCAGGATTTGAACCTGCATCTTCTGGATACCGTCCAGATGCTTTACCAATTCATTTTCGATTTCACATTTTTCACTTTGTGTTTAATGTATAGTGCTAAGCATGTCAAATGCTAAAAATATATATAAAAATATCTAAATATTTAAAGGGTTTGCGTCATTATTAGGTAAAATCTTAATTGTAAAATTAAGTTTACCAGGTCGGTATAATGTATGAAAATACTTCCGACAGATGGCGCAGGCGTCACCCAAAGACGTTAAGTATGATGTGTTATCGAAATTAGCAGTCAGGAGCAATTGTCAGGATGGCTGAATTGGTAAAGCATCTGGACGGTATCCAGAAGATGCAGGTTCAAATCCTGCTCCTGACTGTTATTTTCGATTTCACATTTTTCACTTTGTGTTTAATGTATAGTGCTAAGCATTTCAAATGCTAAAAATATATATAAAAATATCTAAATATCTACCACGACATTTCGTGTTTCGGTGACCATGGTACTATCTCAAATATCTCTTCAGAGCATTTCTCGTTATAGAGTCAATAGAGCTCACAGAGCGCTTTCTGGCGCTCCAACGGTTCTAGACAGACCGTCCGTGTCCAGGTATTAACATAATAAGAGAACACCCCATACCCTCTCCCCTTCCAAGGGCAGTGATGAAGATTCTCGATACGATGTTTGTTGACTGTATCCTTGGTTACTAAGTCTATGAGCGGTGGTACCACTTACCACTACGGCTATTGGACTGACTCGTTGCTAGAACTGATAATAAAACTAAACAATTCAGATTGGACGCAGTATCGATATTAATCTTTTAAGCTAACGAGAGCGATACTCCAATGTTGCTAATTGGACGTATATCGACTGAATAATACAGGATGTCCTGAATTCGTTTTTTTACTTCAGGAACAATAATAATTGTATAATTAAAACCAATTAAAATAGTTATTATTTTGAATTTAGGAATTCAATCCATTTATCATTGTTTCGGAAATCTTTATTCTTAACTGCCATTTGAAGGTGAAAGTGAATTTTGAAGGTTGGACCTTGAAAATTCCCTTTCACCTTCAATATAATGATCTCTGGCTCGTAAATTCGATCTTGTTGGCCAGTGTCAATAGATACTAGCCACGAACGTAGGAGACATTATAGTGCACAGTGCAGTAATAATTGAGGATCGTTTTTAAAAGTTCTCATTTAGAAAAGAAAATTTGTGAAATTCGTACGTTGTGTTTATAACAGCGTAATTCTTCTAGATAATTATATCTTATATAAAAACAGCATTCTATTCATAGAAACTTACTGCGTATTATCTTTATCCATTTAATTCATTAAAACATTCTTGACAAAAATTCCGTTTTTGAATTCACACGCCATAATAATTAATTTCGTAATAATTTAACAGTTGCTATGTTTTAAATATTTTTTTTTCGTTTTTTTCTGCATCAATCTGTACATATTGATTATTTTATTAAACCAATCGCAATAACTGTTATGTGTAGGTATTGCCAATTAGCGTTCATTTTGCGTCGCTCCATGTTTTACACGTATGCTGAAACTGGGACTGTCTGCTGTGGTACAGGTTGATTCAAGATGATTGTATATTTTATTGCAATACTCAATTTCGTGGTCGTTGCAGTGGGAGCTAGTGGCGATGGTAAGAGGCTTTTAATGTCGCTTTAAATAACCCAGTCACCTAATCTAGGGTTTCCTACTACGGAAGTAATGTGACACAGTTCCATGAGTGTGCTGCCAGTACAGGTGAAGTGACAGCACACAGCGGGTTTATTTTGTGGCTGGCGTTCGGTGCCTCTCACGACAGGTTGTGAATTTTTTCAAGCTTTAACGGCCTAAGTCTCCGGGTTTCCTCGCAAAATGAAAAAGAATTTAAATCCCCATGCGATCATGAATTTAAACATTAGGTACTGTAGTATTTTCTAAATGAAAATTTAGTAGTTATAATTTAGAAAATTAATTTATTATTTGTGCGATTTTTTCCAACTTATAGATAGGATAGTTTTTATACCGATTATTTAGTTTTTTATTCCAATATTAACGATTTTTATATCGTTAAAGGGATTCTGGAGAGAGAACCGGAGCCTTACACCGAGTGGACACAGAAAATAATGAATTAGAAAAATATAATAATTCATCCATCCATCAGCCTTTTAAAGTCCACTGCTGGACATAGGCCTCCCCAAGAATGGGGGATAGTGCCGTAATCGCCACGCTTGGCAGGCGGGTTGGCGATCGCTGTGGATGTTGTTAATACTCGAAGGAGTGCTGCTGCCCACTCCGCCGGTATACCCTCAGTCGGCTCTTACGACTCCCATGGGTGGAGGGGGGTGGGACAATTCTAAAACCGGCCCCACACGGCTAACCGGCCCCACACGGCTAATATAATAATTACCTTATTCAATATAAGTTTACAAGAGCATTTCTTGCGGCATCGATTAGATTGTAGTGATGTCCTATATGTGATGGTAGATCCTAATCATTTTGGATAGGAATTGCTTCAAATTCTTTCTTAGTTCTTACAGTATCAAAGAAACTCATGTCAATTTTCACGGTACTAGCAGGACTTTAGGCTGTTTGTTGATAAATCCGTCAAGTTACCTATATATTTTTCTATATTATACTATGTTACAGAAATGCACTCACGAAATCGAGGTATTCCTCTGCCAGGCACCTTGAGTTCTATTGGAGGTGGGATGGAAGAATCTCCACCTATATACAGGCCAGGATCTCAAGCGTTAGTAAATGATTTCTTAATATCTTACTGACTCTGTCGGGCCGCGTGGCGTAGTCGCTACTGTATTCATTCACGGAAGTCAGATACACGGTCGTGAGTTAGATTCCCACTCAGGAGAAGTACATTCAGTCAAGAAAGTATTGGGAATGGATGATTTATTTATGTAATACTTTCTAACATTTACGCGAATTTTACACATTTTGAAATAAAACTACGTTTACGGAATCTATCGCGTTTACTTGATTTTTATGCTATCCCGACGTTTCGAATACTTTACAGCATTCATGATCATGGGTGGACTTAGATGATAGATGTCCAAAGCTGATATGTTGTTTCAACGGTTTCATCTACCCGCAATAATATGATTTTACAAATTAACCAAAAATAAATAAACCAAAAATTTAGGCCATCAACGTCTGCAACTGAAGTTAACATTGCAAAAGTGAAGGAAATAGTGACTGAAAATCTTCATTCAACTTTGAGAGAGATAGCCGCTGAACTTTCTGTGTCTAACGAGTCGATCCGTACCATTTTAAATAATCACTTGGGTACGAAACATGTTTCATGCTCGGCTAGTCCCAAAAGACCGTTATTGCTCCATGATAACGCGAGACCTCGTACAGCACGAGAAACCGTTTTAATTATACAGGAACTGCAATTAGAAACCATTCGTCACCCTCCGTATTCGCCAGACCTTGCTCCAATGGACTACCATTTTTTTCGTGATTTTTTTTTAGTGGGTGAGAGCCCCATTCACCCCGTTGTCTCCCCGGGCAGCGGGGTGTGCGGTAGGACATTTTTGCAAAAAAAAAAAAAAAAGGATGGTAAGACGCACAAGTTTAGTAAAAACCTATTCACTCTAGCATTGAAGACATTTTAATTGAACGGCAATACCGAAGCCGTTTTTTTATTGCCTGTAGTGGCAGACGAGCCACGGCTTATCTGATGGTAAATGGTAAGCGTCGCTCATGAACTCAACTATACCGAGAGTATTATCAAGCCGCTGCTCACCATTTCATTTCACCGATACGAAATGAAAGAATAAACAGCGTTTGAAAAAAAAATGAATATCCTGCTACAGCCAAAACACAACGATGTGCTTCATGGCCGGTCACACGGGAGATGGTGGTACCAACCCGCTTGGGCTCTATACTTACCAAGTGATTACTCCCACTTGGCACTCAGCCATACCACCAGTCATACAATGGATGATAATTGCTTACTTCCCTTAGTCGCCTCATATGACTCCCAGGGAAGGATTACTTCTATTCTTAGTCCGTCACCACACGGACTAAAA
The DNA here is from genome assembly GCA_948253155.1 of Leucoma salicis. Taxonomy (NCBI): domain Eukaryota; kingdom Metazoa; phylum Arthropoda; class Insecta; order Lepidoptera; family Erebidae; genus Leucoma; species Leucoma salicis. The sequence goes on along the minus strand of OX411828.1, from coordinate 13,330,971 downwards.
AGCTAAGCTGACAACTTATTCTATTCCGTTGCTGTGCGAAATATGAATGATGGAGCGAATCGCTTTGGAAAGATGGGATTTCCACAAAATATGGATAGAAGCCCGCCTTTCGCCTGGTCATTGGATGGTGGAAATATGTATACATCTTAATAAAACCATCGTCTTCTCCGCAGGTACGTTGTATCCCAATTCGTGAAGCCAAAACCTCCGCATCAGTATTGGGAGGAGGAGACTATGCTGAATTTGCTTCCCGAAAACAAGAACTGCCTGTTGTGCGAGAATCAGGATTCAGGGGCGTGTAGAGCGATGCCCTCTTGTGTTTACTGCGAGGCAACTGTTACAGCACTATGTGAAAGGAGCACCCCATGTCTTAGATGTACTGGTAAGACTGAAGCTCTCTTTTTGATACTAGGTCGGTGGCAAACAAGTATATGGCCCTAGAGTCCAAGATGTAGCCTATAGATGTTAGCAACACCAGAGGTATCCCTCACGCGTTGCCAACTCAAGTAAAGGGATAGAAGATGGAGAAAGGATAAGATGGATACTAAGCAGAGGATAGAAAGGATAATAACAAAAGGATAGGGAGTGGGTTCGGGCCTCCAGCGCTCTCACTGACCATACGAAATACAACGGCAGCATGTATGTAAGTAACCAACAAACTTACTTGTTAATTTACTTGTTAATAGCGTGATATTTCATTTTAGTGCATGGTTAAAATCATTCGTGCCGACCTTCCTGTATTGAATTTAAATTTAAAGATATTTTTGTTCTGAAGATTGTGATTAGAGATCTGTGTATTGTATATTTCAAATTTAGCGAGTAGGTATGAAAGAGAGTACCACCAAAGGAATGTAACACAGTTCCAGTGGCCCGCCAATAAAGGCGAAGAGACGGCACACGGCGGGTTTCTTTAGTGGGTGCAGGCCCCACACTACCCTGTTCGTTGCCCCGAACGACGGGGTGTGCGGTAAGGAACATTTAAACAAAAAAAAAAAAAGGTATGAAAGAGAGTATTGGTGTAAAGATGCGAAAGGGAATGCTCCGATGGAAAGAATGCCGGACGAGCGACTGGTTAAGAAGATATACAATGCGAAAGTGGAAAGGATGTGGGTACAGGGGGAGACCGAGACTTACCTACCTAGACCAAATCGGTCATGTATTGAAGGAAGGTGAGTCAGGAGTCTCCGAAGCCAGCGAGCGTGTATGAAGAGAGTTATGAATGTTGAGGAAGCGAGAGATGTATGCAAGAATAGAGCCTCTTGGCACTCTGTTCTCTCTGCTTACCCCGCAAGGGAAATGGCGTGATGATAAGTTAGTTTAGTCAAATTTAGCAGTATACTTGTTCAGCAGCTTGAACTACTCAACTGTTGCATGTTGCCTTAGGTGACATATAGAATAGAGGGCCGCAGTGTCGTCTCTGAGAGCCGCATAGGGGACGTTGTATGGAGACCCATGCCGTGCGGTGTCCCCCAGGGCTCGGTCCTGGGGCCACTCCTGTGGGACATCGGTTACGACTGGGTGTTGTGCTGTCGGTTTCCCCCCGGGTTGGCAGTCATCTGCTATGCGGATGACACGCTGGTCGTGGCCCGGGGTGGAGACTTCGAGGAAGTGGCGTTCCTGGCCCTGGACAAGTCGGAGGCCCTACTTTTCCATGGGCCCCGACGTCGGCCACCTGCTGGCCCCTCGATTACAGTGGACGGGGTCCAGATTGCGGTGCAGGCCCAGATTAAGTATCTGGGCCTGGTGCTGGACGGGTGGTGGCGCTTTCGCGAGCACTTCCGCCAACTGTCCTTGAGGCTAGTCGGCGCATGCTACAATTATCAAAAAATGTAGACAGGCAAGCACTATTAACAGCGTATCATGGACTAGTAGCATCAATGCTAAGATTTGGTATATTTTTCTGGGGCCAATCAACTAACCGTGAGCTAGTATTTAAAATACAAAAGAGATGTATCAGGTCAATGTGTGGCTTGAAATCAATTGACAGCTGTGTTCCATATTTTAAATCCTTAATAATATTGACATTACCTGCTTTATACATAATGGAAACCGCGCTCTTTGTAAAAACTAATTCACACTTATATCCTAGGGTATCTGCAATTCGGAGGGGTCTAATACGAACACAATATATAAATAAATTATGTCATTTAAATTGTAAAACTGCTCTTATGGAAAAAAGTTTTTTTGGTACTGCACATATTCAATAAAATACCGAATTATATAAAAAATATGCCACTATTACAATTTAAAAAAATGGTTTTATAAATTTCTTATAGAAAAATGTAACTACACTATACGGTTAGGGAGCTGAGTGCCATTTTGGTATATGATTTGTTCGTCTTTCATATTAATAGGGATGAAAGTTTATGCCAATACAAACCGATTTGGTCCTGTAAATGAAAGTCGTATGTGCCTGCGTTTTCAAGTTACAGCGCTTCAAAAATGTAAAAAAAAGTGATACTAAATCATTAGTACGCGTCTGCCTCTTAGACTGATGGTCAAAATCATCCTTAAAATTAAAAACATCGAAGAGGCAGATTTGCAGGGCTCTGTTTTATCACGGGACGTAGGCGCAAAAATGTAAAAAAAAAGCTATACTAAATCATTTGTTCGTCGTTCTCATTGCGTCCATTCGATTCATTAGGACTCCCAGAATAGTAAAAAATGTTGGCAGACGTCTAGGTCGCTGATTTTTTTATGTACGATTTTTTAAAGTTTTTTCAGGAATTTAAGGCAAAGCGGGTATTACGGTTTATTATTGTTATTATTAAGAGTTCACGTAATAGTATATTATTTTCTATCTTTTATGACAGGAAATAACATTTTAATCAATTAAAATTTAAAAAGGTTTATTTAAAAAAAAAACATAGCATCACGCCTGTATTCCCGAAGGGGTAGGCAGAGGTGTATTACACACCCACGACTCGCAAGCTATGTTTAAGTCCCACGTAATAGGGGTCGAGCCTATTGACGTCTACTAGACTATGTAATGTAATTTTATTATTGCTTGAGTCACTTACCTTCAATATCTTATAAATGTCTTCAAATTATAAGTATTTAGTTGTGATGCGATGACAGACGTCAGGCGGTAGGTGACGGCTGACAGATAGCAGTTAGTCAATTTAAAAGAGGACAGACGTCCTACGAGGGATTCGATTGGCAAGAACGTGAACATAGTCGGTCGTGGTCGCCATACAACTAACCTGCACTCTATGTGATTATTTTGAGAGTTACATCCTAAAATATTGTGAGCATCACTTGTTATTTTGTTACCAAAAAGATAAAGATAAGCCCCTGCCTTCGTTAAATATTTAGATATATATTGTACACCATAGTACATTAAATATATATATATATATATATCTTATCTATATCTCTTATATATACATACATACATACATATATATATATATATATATATATATATATATATATATATATATGCCAAGTGTCTATTATTCGCTGGCGATCTCAAATTATTGCTGGCCGTCAAAGACGAACAAGACTGCGAGCGTCTTCAGCGAGATGTGGACAGAGTAGTCGAGTGGAGCAAGAACAATAAATTATATTTTAATGCAGCTAAGTGCTCAGTTATATCGTTTAAACGCGCGAAAATGCTCCTCCACTACGACTATAAGCTGGAAAACACTCTTCTGAAAAGAACGGTCACAGGATGGGATCTGGGAGTGTGCTTTAATGCGCAGTTGACGTTTCGTAATTACATTATTAATGTTTGTAAAAAGGCCTACCAGAGTATGGGATTCATACTTCGAAGAGCAGAAGAGTTTACTAGTATAGCTTCAATTACAACACTATACAACGCTCTGGTAAGGAGTCAGCTAGAATACAACGCAATCATCTGGGCTCCACATGAAGCTAAATATAGTCTCATGCTGGAGCGACTACAAAATAAATTTACTAGGTTTTTGTATCTAAGACTTTATGGGGTATATCCATTTTATCCATTGATGTATCCGACTTTGTTTGTGATTGGCATGGTCGGATACAATAAATTGGAAACAAGAAGGGAAATGGCTCTTGCAACATATATTTTAAAGTTATTACGTGGTAAGATTTCAAATTCGGGGGTTTTAAAAGAGGTAAGTCTATATGTTCCCAACAATTATGTAGCGAGGCGGTGGAGACCTCGTCTATTGGCGGTGCCCAGCGCAAGGACAAACTTGTTAGCTAAGGCGCCATTAACACGCACCTTACATACACTAAACAAAGTTGCAGAATGTATAGATCTTTTTACGTGTTCTCTGACTGAATTCGAAAAAATTACGCTTCGTATTATATGTTACAATAATTAAGGACCACGCTATTGTATTAGGGTAACCTGTGATGATAGTGATGTTGTTGAAATAAATAAATATATATATATATATATATATATATAAGAGAAGATCACTACATAAATATGTGTACGAGAGAGCAAGACAGTACTATTCGGAGCGAACGAAGGGAAACAATCGACAGTTCTCATAAGGTTGACCGCGTAAAATTATTTCTTTTTTTTTTTCATAATTTCTTATTGTAATTGTTTCTTGAAATGAGAGTCCATCCATCCATCCATCAGCCTATCATCGTCCACTGCTGGACATAGGCCTCCCCAAGAGAACGCCACAACGAACGGTCCTGTGCCGCCTGCATCCAACGGCTGCCTGCGACTTTGACCAGGTCATTGGTCCACCTGGTGGGAGGCCGTCCTACACTGCGCCGTCCGTTACGCGGTCGCCACTCGAGAACCTTTCTTCACCAACGGTTGTCAGTTCGTCTAGCGATGTGGCCTGCCCATTGCCACTTCAGCATGCTGACCCGGCGGGCTATATCGGTCACTCCCGTTCTCCTACGGATTTCCGTATTACGGATCTTATCACGTAGAGGGATCCCAAGCATAGCCCGCTCCAGAGTACGCTGAGGGACTTTAAGCCTTGATATAAGGCCAACATTCAGAGACCACGCCTCTGTGCCATAAGTCATCACTGGTAACACACACTGGTCGTAGACCTTCATCGTCAGACACTGTGGAATATTGGACAAGAAGATCTCCCTCAGCTTCCCGAACGCTGCCCAGCCGAGCTGGATTCGTCAATCGACCTCTTTCTCGAAGTTGTGTCTACCTATCTGGACAGTTTGTCCCAGGTATACATAGTGGTCGACAACTTCGAGAAGCGCACTCCCGACCAGGACCGGTGCTGAAATGACATGGACATTAGACATGACTTTCGTCTTGTCCATGTTCATTTTTAGACCCACTAGTTGGGAGACACGGCTGAGGTCGTTGAGCATGGTACCAAGGTCCTCCGGCGATTCTGCCATGACCACGATATCATCTGCAAATCGAAGGTGAGTGATGTATTCGCCATTTATGTTGATGCCTAATCCGGTCCAGTCCAAGAGCCGGAAAACATCTTCCAATGCAGTGGTGAAGAGTTTCGGGGACATGACGTCTCCCTGTCTAACACCTTTCTGCAGTTGGATCGGTTTTGTGCTCTTGTCCTGAACTCGGACAGACATAGTGGCGTTTCTATACAAACACTTCAACACTTCGATGTATTGATAGTCAATTTGGCACCGCTGAAGGGACTGCAGCACCGCCCAAGTTTGGTTCGAATCAAAGGCTTTCTCGTAGTCCACAAACGCTAGACACAGAGGCCGATTATACTCCTCGGTCTTCTGTATAATCTGGCGCAGCGTATGTATGTGGTCTACGGTACTATAACCTTTTCGGAAACCGCCTTGTTCGGGAGGCTGGAAGTCATCGAGCCTGCGCGTGAGTCGATTTGTAATGACCCTCGAGAACAACTTATAGACATGGCTCAAGAGTGAAATGGGTCTTTAATTCTTCAAGAGGGTTCTCACCACCTTTCTTGAAGAACAGCACCACCACGCTCCTGGTCCACGACTCTGGAACGTCGCCCCCGAGAACGACGGAATTGAATAGCCTCTGAAGGGCTTTGAGGACCGGCTTTTCGCCTGCCCTCAGAAGCTCTATAGTAATTCCGTCGTCTCCCGGTGCCTTTCCGTCCTTTAGTTGTTTGAGAGCCATTCTGAACTCGTACAGGCTGACGTCCGGGATATCTTCGGTGTAGTGCCGAGTTAGCTTGGATCTGGGCTCATGGACTAAGCTGACAACAGGGTTCTGGGATCTGTATAACTGTCCATAGACCTCATGGACCTCTCTTAATATCTCATCTTTGGATGAAACAACAGTGCCATCATTGGTCTTCAGTTTGGTCAGCTGGCTTTTCCCAACAGACAGATCTCTTGCAAACACTTTGGAACCTTGGTTCCGCTCTATCGCCTCTTTAATACGCAAGGTATTAAATCGACGAATGTCTCATCGCATAGACTTGGAGATCTGCCTGTTTAGTCGCCTCTGATTGGACCAATCAGCTGAAGACTGCACCGTCATCTTTGTCCGTCTCGCCATGAGCTTAAGAGTTTGGTCCAAAAGCTTTTGAGTCCTATTGACGCGACTGGTCTTAAAAAAATCGACCCGACTGCTTGGACAGTTTCCACGACCCTGTTGTTCATATCGTTCACTGAATCGCACTCGTCTAGGCATTGAAAGTGATTTTGTAGTTCGAGCTGAAAGTTTTCGGGGTTCTGGTATTGAGCAGGTGTTGGTCGGAGCGTAGACTTTATCAAGCGTGACCTCTCGACTTTCATATTTAAATTCAATATGCCTCTAACTAAGCAGTGACCACTCCCAGTTTTAATCCTGCTGATCACTGAGACATCATTGAATATGTGTCGTTTGTCCGTTAAGATTTTTTTACTGAACCATCAGGGCTAATCCAGGTCCGTTTTTGCTGGGGCCGTTTCCTGAAGAAGGGATTCATCATAAAGAGGCCTTCCTTCTCCAGAAAATCAGAAAGCATCTGGTTCCTCTGCCCAAATCCATATTGCCTTACCGTCAGCTCATCGTCTCTCCTTATGCCTAGTTTTGCGTTGAAACCACCATGAAGTGATTTTTAGACGCGTGAATGGCTTTCGAGATGTCCTCATAAAGGGCCTCGACTTCGTCGTCGTAATGTGTCGAGGTCGGTGCGTAAACCTGTATGACCTTCAGCGAATACCTTTTGGTTATTCTGAGTATAAGGTACGCTACCCTACTCGACACACTCTTAATCTTCTCCACGTTACCTATAAGAGACTTGAGAACGATAAACCAGACACCACCCTGGGACTGTTGGTCGCTCTCCCGGTGGAAGAGCAAGTTTCCTGACTGAAGGATTACCGTGCCCTCACCCTGTCTTCGCATTTCTGATAATCCTACAACGTCCCATCGGATCTTGCTCTGTTCCTCTTCCAGCGCGGTGATCCTCTCGTCAATCTTCAGTGTCCTGACGTTGTGCGTTACCAGGGCCAGAAGTCGTTTCTGGTAGCCGGATCGCGACCGAAGATTCTTAGCACCCCCTGCTCCGCCGTTACCGGGCCCGCTACCGTTAGACCACGGAATAGCGGAGCTGCCGTGACTGGGAGCCGATGTGTGTGTGTGTGCACTCATATGGGGGGTATTACCATAATAAGGTATTCCCTCTGTCGGTTCTTACGAGTCCCGTGGGTAGAGAGGGATGGGACAATTCTAAAGCCGGACCCACACGGACGTTTGGTCCCTTATCGAACTATTATCTATGACAACATTTCATTAATTTAAAAAAGGCTCCTCTTTATGTTTTTCCTCAACTTAATGTTTTTTAGCTCAGACAACCCCTAATAAAAATAAAATAAACATTTGAAATAATATTTGGAGTCAAACAAAACCCACGATTCATTGGACATCAAAATCCGAGGGGTCAGGCCAATGACCGCGTGATTTGACGCGGAATGCCCCATAGGTAAACGCCGACTACCTGGGGAATTATACCGTTGTCACTCTCTTCTCTCTAAGAAAGAAAGACAAATCTTTCAAAAAAAATTATATAAAAATGCTCTGCCCTTGGAAAATCAGAGGTCTGGACGTCTGCCTCTTCGATGTTTATCGTCTTGAGGATGATTCTGACCATTAGTCCAAAAGGCAAATACAAACAAATGATTTAACAGACATTTTTTTTCTACACTTTTAAAGCGCTGTCGATTGAAAACGCAGCACTATCATGGTGGCAGACTATTTTTCTGTGGTTCTTTATATCGTCATTAATCGAACAATTCAGGTCTGCCAAGCGAACAATTCATGTACATTTTTTTAAATCATAAAAAATTGCTTAAAAATTAATTACTTAAAACTGGACGTCTGCCTCTTCGATGTGTCTCGTTTTGAAGGTGGTTCTGACCATCAGTTCAAGAGGCAGAGACGAACAAATGATTTAGCATTACGTTTTTTTTACATTTTTAAAGTGCTGTCAATTGATAACGCAGGCCTGTTACGGTGGCAGACGCGGTCCTTAATGCTTTTTATGGTACAATCATCGATATTAATCATGTCTGCCACACGAACAGATCATATAGAAATTTGGGCATGCAGCTCCCTAATATAGAAATTTGGGCATGCAATCCCTAATCTATTGGAGATGAGTTCCTTAATGATCAATCAATTTAATGATATAAACCATTATGCGTGGCAATATGACATATATAAAATATTATGTACTTGACATTTTTTTTAATATTAACTCCTCACATATTTTATTTGTAATGACTATGTATTAATATTAGGCTAATCCTATTTGGTATTTGTACGTCCTAATAACAAAGCATAGCGTTCGAAAATTTAATGTAAGACCTGCAGCATGTTATGCCTATATTTCACAAATATATGTTTTTCTGATCATGCCGAATATGGGCGGACCCAACAATGCGTGCCGACGGCTTTACGCGGGGGCGGTCCGGTCGCTGGCGCTGTCCGGCGCACCCGTGTGGGCGGGGTCCCTGGACACACTGAATAGGGCTCTTCTGTGGAGACCGCAGATAGTCGTTGCGTCCAGGGTCATACGTGGATACCGCACGGTGTCAACGGAGGCGGCCTGCGCATTGGCCGGAATTCTCCCGTGGGACTTGGAAGTGGAGGTGCTCGCCGAGATGTATCGCCGGGCGTCGCAAGAGCGGGAGGGGGGAGGACGCCCCCTACCCAGGGAGGTGGCCAGGCGACACCCGCCGAGCTGCTATGGCCAGATGGAGGGCACGGTTGGAGGCGCCCCAGGCCGGTATTTGGACCGTAGGGGCGCTCCAGCCGGTGCTGGAGGAGTGGGCGGGGCGACGGCACGGAGTCCTTACCTTTCGACTGGTGCAGGTGCTGTCGGGGCACGGCTACTTTGGCAGATATCTGCACATAGTCGCAAGGAGGGAAGCGACTCTGGGCTGTCACCACTGCGACTGTGACCAGGACACGGCGCGACACACGATCGAGTCGTGCCCGGCTTGGGCCGAGCAGCGCCGTGAACTCGTTGCGGAAATAGGGGGGGACCTCTCGCTGCCAAGCGTCGTCAGAGCGATGCTTGGCAGTGACAGGAATTGGGCTGCGGTCGCTGCCTTGTGCGAGGAAGTTATCTCGCGGAAGGAAGTGGCGGAGAGGGCCAGGGAGGAGGATTCTTCCGCTGACCCAAACTGCCGCCAGCGACCGGGGCGGCGCAGGCGCAGTACTTGGGCCTCATGCCGCCCTAGCTGAGGCTGCGGGTGGATGGACCGGGGAACGTCCGCCACCCGCAAGGCCTCCCGCGAAGGTGTTATGATCCTCTGCGAATGCGTCGCTCAGTAGAGGGTACCCGAAAGGGTAAGCCGCCGGCGGACCACAGAAGGAATGTAACATAGTTCCAGTGGCCCGCCAATAAAGGCGGAGAGACGGCACATGCCAGGTTTCTTTAGTGGGTGCAGGCCCTACACTACCCTTTTCGTTGCCCTGAACGACGGGGTGTGCGGTTAGGAACATTTTTTCCCGACTTAACAGCAAAAAACAAAAAAGGTTACATATAGAAAAAATTATAATCGTTTGGTTTCAGTGATCAAGAACCCATTCTTCAAGTGCATCCCAGGTGAGAAGTACATGGATGAGTGCGATTCATGCCGATGCACCGATGGCCACAGCGGCTGGTGCACCAACCAGTTCTGTGAATTCAGATCATTGCACCTGTATGCGATGAAACTGTCCGACGGGGAGTTCTATTAAATATTCAATAGTTATTGTACCTATTATTTAAAAATCTCATTCAATTTCCTGTCTATATTGTCACGGTGTGAAAGATACGACTATTATGAAATGAAACTACCTTACAGAATCTATCACGTTAGTAGAAAATCAATTAAGCGCGGTAGATTTTGTAAAAGTAGTTTTTTGACGTGATAACGTCTTATAAATTGATGAACGCTGGCTGCACGCACGAAAAAGTGTCACGTTCCGAAAAATGTATGGCGACCGATGCATTGTTTGTGAAACTCTCAGAAAACATAATATACATATATGACGTTATCACGTAAAATTATCGTCCGTTTACAGACAAACACTAGCAACACCAGAGGCCTCACTCGCACGTCACCATCTCTAAGGAAAGGGATAGGAGTTGGAGAGGAAGTATAACAAAGAGAGGATAGGGAGGAGGTTAGGGTCTCCGGCGCTCTCACTCATCATAAGAAACATAACAGAAGGAGTATATACCGATGTTTTCCGCCGATCTTTTATGAGAGGTTGGTACTTCCCCTACCGACCCATTCATCCTTTTTTTTTTTGTTAAGGCGGAAAAAACTGTTGCTAACCGCACACGCCGTAGTTCGGGGGCAACGAACAGGGTAGTGTGGGGCACTAAAGAAACCCGCCGTGTGCCGTCTCTCCGCATTTATGGCAGGCCACTGGAACTATGTTACATTCCTTCGGTGGTCACCGACCCATTCATCCTAGGATAAGCAAAGCTCTACCACAAAAAATATATTATTTCACAATGTGTAATGTACGCGTAAATATTAGAGTGTGTTACAAACGAATATGACACCTAGCTGTCTTGTGCCGCTTGCATCCATGCAGCAGGACAACTACACAAAAATAACGTAAATCGTTATTAAGTCAAACTTTATTATACTCTATATACGAGCGCTTAATCATATTGTAAAACAATAAATTTGATAAACACTGAGCTCATATCGAAAGTGTTATCAATGAGGGTATAATGAAGCTCGTTTTCTGATAATTTGTGACGTCATGTTACAAATTTAATATAGAGATAATGAGGGACATATTTTATTACACTATCCATCATTATAAGGGAATGGACATCTGTCGCTTGGAGCTGTAAATGGAATATTAATTAAAAGCTGACTGCAATAGTCTTGATGGTCTGTTAGTGTATGAGACTGTGGATCATAAGATATCGGGTTCAAATCTCATATCGAGCCAACAGAAAGCCAAGGTTTTCCGTCAAGAAACTCTTCATAGCAGCTCGAAGCTATGAAATTTGCGATGTTTAACCCCCTATCTCGGAAAAGCACATAAAGCCGTTGGTTCTTTCCTCGCTCGTTTCGGAAAGCCTTCCTATCGCTCTATGAGAGTAAGAGTTAGTTTTGCGCACAGACGTGTGCACTTTAATACATGCGTGCATCGCTTGTGTCTATTGAAACTGGTCGCCAATAGCGTTTATGAAGCGCTGCATCGACGTGGAATTCGGAAATAATCTTGAGAAAATGCCACAACATTAACTGACATGAAACTTCATCTCCCATTAAAAAAAAATGTGTTTTATAATTTTTGTTTTTTATTAATGATTGAGTTATTTGTGAATGAACGAGATGTCACAATAGAGTGAACTCTGTTGTGATTTGATGAACAGCACCAAAAATCGAGCACGGCTTGATAATTTTTCAGTGTTTTTCTTCTACAACCTATGTACGTGTAGGACTTTGACATCTACTTTTTTTTAGAGCAGGTTTGAGGAAGAGCACTTTAATCACGACTTGATACCCCTGCTGCTTCTAAGCTCAATAAGCTGCAGTTGCTACTTAACAGCAAGTGTCCCTCTGGGTCGTCGGTCACCCCGGGGCGAGGGTTTGTAAAACTCACGAAATATAATATAATATAATATATAAGAGGGAATTGGAGCCAGGGGGGTGGATATCACGTGCAAGAGTATTTATTTTTTCATTGAACGATTTCTTAACTCAGACGACCAAGCATTAATGGCGGGCAAGAGGTCGCTATTTATCAAAATTTTGACGATTAGCAACACAATTTTACTTTAAGAAGAAATTCCCAGCATATCAACCTAACTAGATCTGGTGTGGGGGACATTTGCGCTGCGAGATACACTTTGCCTAGTGGTAAAAAAATTGTTATGGTCACTGTTTACATTTCTGTAAACTTTAAAAACATCATTATATTGTGTATCACCACGATTGTTAGTATACAGAAAAGGGGTTCAAAACTGTTCAGTCGTGCATTGTCATCACACAATTAAATGTTTTCTTATTCGATTTCGTTATGGTAACGAGATGTATACATATCAGTTTTTCGCTCTACTCAAGATATATTAAAAATAATCGTCAAATACAGATCATAATACGTGAAAAATTAAGCAAATAAACATACCAATATTCTAAAAAAGTATTTAGGTACGGCTTAGAAATGCCTGAATTGTCTACGGATTTTTTTCTCAAATAGGTTCTTTAATGTACAAACATAGTTCTGAGATAAATAACTAGTTTAATAGTTAGTGCTCTTAGACTTACACGGACTTTACTGCATATTATTGAAAAATATGAATAGTGCATTGACACGCACCCTTCCACAACAAAACTAAGTTAATAAATTAAATTACGGGAGTTTTCTCACGAGAGTCATGATTCACTGATTTGTAGTTAATGTGTGCAAATATTTCGCTGGTCGCATTGTCCTGGCCAAGTCGCCAATTACCGCGGGGTTAATGATAATATTTATTGTAGTAACGCGTGGGAAAGGGGGTTTATTGTTATGTAATGAAATCGTTCGCTGTGCTATTTGATTTTACCCTATTTTAATCGATTAGTGATTATTGTTCTTATCGATTGACGGTGTATATGTACCAATATTTCGTACACATCACGCTTATTACTGGCCATCTAGAGATGTTGTATGATTTGTTGTTCTGTCTTTAATGGTTATGTCCGTGTGGTGACGGACTAAGAATACAAGTGTCACCACCTCAATTCTTTCCCACGGGTGTAGTACGAGTCGACGAAGTAAGCAATTATCACCCATTGCATTACTGGTGGTAGGGCTGGGTAGCAAGCGGGAGTACTAATGTATTATCGGGCACGAGTGGGTTCGTACCACCATCTTCCGTGAGACCGACCATGAAGTACATCAGTATGATTTGGTTGTAGCAGGAACTAACTTATCATCACGCCATTTCCCTTGCGGGGTAGGCAGAGAGAACAACGTTGTAGCAGGAGATAGCCGTTAATTCTTTCATTTCATATGTGTGAGATAAAACGGTGAGCAGTGGCTTGACAATACTCGCAGTATAGTTGAGTCCATGAACGACGGTTACCATCACCTGGGCCGTGGCTCATCTACAACCAAAGGCAATAAATAAAAAATATTAGGTTCCCGAAGTAGTAGCGAGATAAAATGTATACCAGTTTAGAATTCTTATCTAGAGCTATAAAACAACTAGCTAGCAACACCAGCACATAACTCACGCGCTGTCATCTGCAGGAATAGGAGGTAGACAGGAAGGATAATAAGGGGAGGATAGGGAGCCGGGTTCGGCCTCCACAGCTTTCACTCACCATACATTGTTATTTTAGTTATAAGGATTATATTAAATTGTAATAAATTGGCAATTTAAAAAAGTGGCCCATAAGTTTCTTGCAGGGTTCTTCACATGAAAGGCTTTACTACGGAATCCGGCTGCTTGTGGTGATTGCAATCGCCACATTGTCATTCCGGATGCACTAGTCTCAGGCGCTCGTGTTAATTATTAGTGTATTCTCGATGATTTTAAGTTGTTATAATAGGCCTATAAAATAAAGATATTTTTGAATTTGAATACGAAAGACAACCGGAGAATCGGCATGATGTGCGGCAGTCTAGCCGGCCATTCGTGGTAGGATAAGAGAGGTTACCAATTGCGTCAGAAAGCCCGGTGTATGTTTTTTGAAAATACATCCAGTCCACTCGAGCTGCTTTTCTCAAGTTATAATTTGGCACTTTTAGGCCGGAGTTGCTTCTTATTTTTCGTATGCCGATATTTTTGGATATTTTATGGCATCCATGATCACAGGAGGCTAGGATATGTTCATTTTAGTTCATTTATATCATAAATCTATCTTTTCTAAGCACTTTATGAATAGTTTATTTAAAACTATAGTGTTTATATATTAAATAGTTAATCATTTTACATATTCAGTTTTGTGATCTTAGAATCACCAAACATATTTTATAAGGTTTTATTTATAATCTTAGTTATTCTGAGATTTTCTAGAATTAAATCACTTTTTGATTTATATTTTAACACTTGACATGCTCAGCTAATTTAAAAAAAAAAGAAAAAAATTATGCAAGTGTGGAATTAGAGAATTTTACTGCGAGCGGGATTTACACAAATCATTTGTTCGTTAAATCACTTTTGTTACGATACTTACGATAAGTAAAACAGCTATTACACTTTATAACACTCACCAATCAGAGGAGCGAAAGAGTGACCTTGCTACTTTTTTATTTGTTATTGTTAAGGCGGGAAAATTTGTCCATGGCCGCACACCCCAGCGTTCAAGGCAACAAACACAGTTGTGTCCCTCACCCACTAAATACTTGCGTGTGCCGTCATTCTGCCTGTATTGGAGGACCACTGGAACTGTATGACATTAGGTCGTCTGAATTGCTACCTTTATTTTTTTAATTTACCTAACCCCCTGTCGGGGCAACGAACAGGGTAGTGTGGGGCTCTCACCCACCGTGTGCCGTCTCTCCACCTGTATTGGCAGACCCCTGGAACTAAGGGACATTACTTCAGTGGTTATTTTCCTACGCTGCCTTTCAATGTTTCAAAATGTACAGAAAATAAATCAAATCTTGAAAACCCTGTATTCACCACTAATCACAATATATAAAACATATTAAATATAATACCATTTTAATGAACGTGAGGTGAGTGCTAAGGGTGGGAGACGGTAGCCGATGAGCCTAAAGCCGTCTGAACTAATATCGGCGCGGGGAGGGGCAATTGACCCAATAATAATGTTCACCAACTGAGTATTAAGGTAGAACGCATACTGAGATAATATGAGAATGAGTATATTCATTTTGCTTGATTTTGGATTGTACAGAATTTCTCATTATTCAACCATTTTCACTTTGGGAACTCATGGAAAATAGAAGTACAGTAATATGTTTAAAAAAAATATTTGTCGTTTATTTCAAAGTAGTTATCAAAGAAATCAGGTGACAGTTTGTTTGCATTGAATGCAAGCCCCGGTGGTGATGGACTAACACTACACGTGTCATCCCATTCTTTCCCACGGGTGTCGTACTAGGCGACTAAGGGAAATAAGCAATTACCACCCATTGCATTACAGGTAGTAGGGCTGGGTACCGAGTAGGAGTACTCACTTGCTAACGGACCCGGGTTGGTACCACTATCTCTTGTGTGACCGGCCATGAAGCAAATCGGTGTGTTTTAGTTGTAGCGGGAGACAGCCGTTTATTCTTTCATTTTATATCTGTGAAATGAAATGGTGGACAATACTCTCGGTCTAGTTGAGTCCATGAACGGTTACCATATGCCATCAGGCGGGGTGTGGATAGTCTGCCACCATACGCAATAAAAAATAATTTGGAAAATCCAAAACTGCACGCCTCATAATCTCCATTTTTCACAATAAAATTGATTATTTGATAAGTAACTAATAATGTATTGGTTTTACTAAGTAGTTTTCAATAAATCACATAGATAGCGCTAATTTCAAAAAGTACTAATGTGGGTTTCATGTCTTATACGCCATCTAGCGTTCATTTTAAGAAGTACTTCTATATTGGTCTAGCTCTGTCATTTTGCAAGGCGCCATCTGGCAATTAGTAAGAACAACAATCCATGAGTTTACATATATACCTGCATAAGTGCATATAATATGTATAAAAATGTAAAATTGAATAATTTATTAAACTGTAAACAAAAACAATTTAAGAAAACAAAAAGACATCGCTAGTTTCCTTAAAAAAAAAGCAATATTGTGGTTCTATATATACAACAGCAACTGAATACATCTAAAATTGCTACTTGCAACATCTAGGGCTGCATTTGTCAATATCTCTTTTACTTTAAAACAGCGACGTCTATCAATAGAAAATTGCAACTTTGGGCAATATTATACGACTTATTTAAAAATCAATGAGTTCTATAAGAAACCTGTAAACCATTTATCTTCCTAACTTGGTTGCCTTATAATTTTATACTTTGTTCTAAGTGAAAACACAGTGACGCCAAGGCCACGCAAAAAAAATGTAAAATATGTTATTTTCGTGTTTTATAACGTTGGTGTGTTATTAATTACGTGTGTTTAGTGTTTTTACTTATTGTTATGGATAAAATAGTTATTATACTTGACAAATATCATCAGTTCGTCAAGCAAAGGTAATAACTTTCTTTTAACAAAAAACAATGTACCGGCCGGGCGAACGGCGTTCTGTTCTGTTGACGATAGTAAAACCACCGGTGGCTATGCGTACGTAAAAACTTAAAAAGGTAGGTAGTTCTCATTAAAGGCGCTGGTTTTAGTGTCGCGTCGAGCGTAAATGCCGTAAATATTCATTATTTTTTTTGTTTATTTAATAACAATTAAACCACATCAAATCAGAACGTGAAAAGTAATAGGGCTCTATTCCTAGTCATAATAATTCGTAAACGAAAAAAAAAAGACTCGATTAATTAAGTATTTTGGTCGTTATCGTGTTAACATACATTACCTACAACTCACGGACGTCCAAGTCAGATTTTTTTCAAACAGTTTTTTAACTAGTTTAAATAACAAAAATGGCATCAAAAATATCATGAGTGTTAAAAATAGTGTTTGTTCTTTATATGTGTGTGTGTAGATATTATTTTACAAGTGGTATATATGATAAATAGAGACATTTTAAGTTTGAAAAATCAGCTGTGCCGTGTCAACCGGGAGTAGAACACACCTCAACGCTGCAAAAAGGCAAAAATATTTCATCAAAACTCATTAATTATTATAAAGGAGAAAGGTTTGTTTGTTTAATACGTTTTTACGCCGTAACTAGTTAAACATCCATTGTAAAATATTGCACACATATAATTTAAATTCCAAAAAGAGAGATTTGGTATAGATGTGTCTTGTAGAAAATTATTTCGGGATTAAATGTAGCCTATATATATATATAAATATATATTTAATTCATAGGATCGAGAAAGAAGCTAATTTATTTTAGTACCCTTGGGTTAGTAAAAATAAAATTAAATAAATATTCACAGACAATTTCACACAACTTTCTCTGGTCCCAAACTAAACTTACCGCTTGTGCTATTGGTAGCAGATTACGGATATAATACATGTATATTACCGTTTTTTTGTAAATACTTACATATAATAGATAGAAAATACCCAGACGCAGTACAAATATCTGTGTTCATCACACAAATAATTGTCCTGGGTGAGAATCAAACCCACCACCTCGTGCACGGAAGTCGGTTACACTACCGACTACGCCACGTGGCCCGTCATCTGCACTCATCAATATAGTGAAAAATTGTCAACGATTCCATCCATCCATCCATCAGCCTTTCGAAGTCCACTGCTGGACATAGGCCTCCCCATGAGAACGCCACAAAACATGTGTTTCGCTCATATGGGGGATAGTGCCGTAATCGCCACGCTTGGTAGGTGGGTTGGTGATCGCAGTGGATGTTGTTAATACTCGAGGGAGTGCTGCTGCCCTCTCCCCGGTATTCCCTCAGTCGGCTCTTACGACTCCCATGGGTTGAGAGGGGAGGGACAATTCTAAACGATCTGTCAACGATTAGCTTATAACTATTACCTCAAATCTATACAAGGTTATTTAGGTTCTTTATCTAAGAACACAAAGTACCTAGTACTTTGTGTTCAACACAGGCCATCGATAATTTCTCTAAGTAAAAAAAATAAAAAACTTTTTGCTCTGTATTAGCACTTGACATGCTCAGTTACTTTAAATAACAAATTATTACTCCATGGAACAGGCGCAGGTTCGAATCCCGTTCGCACTAAACTTCTCTTTTTCTATATTCACAAATAATTTGTTCTTTAAAATAAAAAAGTGTTTCCTTGGAATAAAAAGCTCAGTATACGTCAGCCCCTAGCTAGGCCGGTGTAAAGAAGGGTACAAATCGCTGTATAAACTTAATATCGTCTAAATTGTCGGGCGCCGCGGGGCGAGGGCCGGTCGGCGACGAGCGGGACTGCACAAACATCTAGCTTTTATTGCGATCATCGCGTATTGATTCCACTCATAAGCCGATGTTACAAGGATAATTTCATCTGATGTGGATATTGAGTGGCTCGAAATCCATTCGTTAGCTTTTGAGATTTATCCTTTTTTGATTATTCGTTATTACTTTGGAATGTTTTTCGTTATCTTGGTTTTTTTTTTATACTGTGCGGGTGGCAAACAAGCTTACGGCCTGAAAACTTAAAATTAAGTTCTCCTAACTAAACTGAACTTAGTTTCATAAAAATTAAAAAACTAGACGTCGCGGGGCAACTAGCAGATGTGAAAACATCGCAACAACTTGAAGTCGCACAAAGGATGATTTTGAAATTGTGTAGTTTCAAACCTTTCTTATATCCCACTAAACTTCTTTACGAATATTGTGAAGTTTTGACCGTGCTTTTCTTACGTAACGTTCTCCTGAAACAACATTATATTTCTGACTTTGACATTGCAGTACTTTCTAGGCGAAGAAATTATGCAGTCTGCAATCGTAAAATAAAACCACACACCTTCTATATCAGGTTTTTTCCCTTCCTTGGCCCATACATCTACAATAAAATAAATAAAATGCTTAAAATTTTCTCTTTAAATAAATCAACCATCAAAAAACACTTATATGCTTGGCTTAGTAAACAATCATATGAGGAAACAGAACAAATATTAATAATCATCCAGTGACTTTAAGGGCATTGATATATCATTGTATAAATATCATAACATCTATACAAATTATATTATTATTACAGATAAATAAAACATTGTAATTAGGTATATGAATCTACTACCTTAATCTATTATTAGTACCTACATTTGTAAAACACATCCTCTCTCACTTCACCACAAACACATACACATTCACTCACACATATACATTATAAACATAATTAAGAAATATCATAAGCATAACTCAGAAAGAAAATCATTTAATTTAATTTAATTCTATTAACGAGTCTAGACTTTGTTATGTAATGCTTTTTTCAAATTTACGTGTTGGCTTATTATATATTTTATTTCACATCAGAGCCCGAGGTTTGGCGGCGCTGTGTGCTGAAATACAGGCTATAAAACCTAGCTCAGCACCAGATGCACATCAGACACAATGTTAATATTATAATAAGTTCACGATTGTACACCATAAGAGTTAATTGTGTAAAATATGCTTTTTTGTTTAAATAAATATTATTATTATTACTATCGATATTATTTTGTAGAAATAAAATGATCATAACTTGTCAAAGTACTTCTCAAGACGAATTAAACGAGTATACACTCGATAGGATTGCATCGTTTCATTACCTACAGAGTTACTGTGGCCACCTTCCAGCTCCATCGTCAGACCCTGGATACAATCTAGAGACAAAGTACTCGTCAAGACTAATCATACGAGCCCAAACTCGATGGGATTGCGCCGTTTCATTATAGAGTTCCTATGTCCACCTTCCAACTCCAACATCAGATCAGCTCCATGTAATCATAATATTGCATTGCCACGCGATATACATATACGTGTAAAATTTCAACTTAATTGTAAACCAGGAAGTGTGTCAAATATAACTTGCAAGGTTTAACGGGACAAGTCAAATAAAAGCGTCGCCACGCTAACAGCCGATTTTACCCTCCCTCCTCATTAGATGTTTCACATCAAAAATATAACTATTAGGTTCATACTTTATTGAGTGGAGCATTGGTGGCCTAAGCCCCCTCCTCATCCTTTCCTTTTCATTCTACCTCCTATCCCTTTCTTTGCAATCGCAAGTAATACTTATTGTGTTGCGTTATACATAAAAAGACGCTATAGCGTCAACAGGCAGGTGAGGCGTATGCATATTTTTTTTAAAAATCAATATGAAGGAAAAATAACTTTTCTGAAATACTCTTATATAATCTGGCAGCAATTTTCTGAATGCCTTAGAAAAATATGTTGAAAAAGCTTTTATTGTTCCATACATAAAATTTAAAGTTGTGACAAATATTCAATACTTCCTGATATTTACGCGAATGTGACACATTATAAAATAAAACTACGTGATTTTCTACTATCCTGACGTTTCGAATACTTTACAGCATTCATGATCACGGGTGGACTTAAATGTTAGACGTCCAAGGCTGATATATTGTTTCAACGGTTTTTTAACCTTAGTTTTATTTCGTAAATATTCAATTATTTTTGAAACATAATTCACATTTATAATAAACTGAGTAACTATATACAAATATTCACAATTAAAAGGATTTTACATTTATTTACTGGTATTGGTAGTAGTAATTAAAAATGGAGACAATAAGGGTGTCGTCCCCAGATCTATCTGTAACAAGGCTTATTGTTATCGTGAAACAGTATAACGCAAATATACAGGTAACATACAGAATGTTAACTGCGACGGGTAAAACCTAGATCTGTTGTTGTGATCCGTTATTAGTTTACTGCATAAGTGGATACTACGTTAAAACTGGCATGGTTTAATGTGCTGAAATAATAATCTTACTAATACAATAAGCTAGTTTGTGCCCGCAACTTTGTCCGCGTGGACACCAGAATTTAAACACATAATATATAATAAATCTATGCAGCAAAATAAGAATTTGAATTTAATTAAACACAAAGTGAAAAATGTGAAATCGAAAATAACAGTCAGGAGCAGGTTTTGAACCTGCATCTCCTGGATACCGTCCAGATGCTTTACCAATTCAGCCATCCTGACAATTGCTCCTGACTGCTAATTTCGATAACACATTCATACTTAACGTCTTGGGTGACGCCTGCACCATCTGTCGGAAGTATTTTCATACATTATACCGACCAGGTAAACTTAATTTTACAATTAAGATTTTACCTAATAATGACGCAAAACCTATAAATATTTAGATATTTTTATATATATTTTTAGATTGGTAAAGCATCTGGACGGTATCCAGGAGATGCAGGTTCAAATCCTGCTCCTGACTGTTATTTTCGATTTCACATTTTTCACTTTGTGTTTAATGCATAGTGCTAAGCATGTCAAATGCTAAAAATATATATAAAAATATCTAAATATTTGAATTTAAATCATAATTTTTGCCGAGATATAAACTAGTCTACAGACAGTAGGTATGTGTGCAAAATTTCACGATGATTGGTTCAGTAGTTACTAAGGTGTAGAAGCGTAACGAACAACGATACAAACATACGCACTTTCCCATTTTCTTATTATTTTATTAATTATTATTAAAAAGCAATTACAGTTTTAACTTATGATCTAGTACAAAGCCCCACTAAACTGCAAATACAGTTTGACTGTGGGATCAACCTTTTTACTAATATATTATAGTAAATTACCTAACTAGGTATATTTAAGCTATGAAGTGTACAACAAACCAAATAAAAAAATATATAATACATATAACTAACTTTGGCCGTGTAGGGCCGGCTTTAGAATAGTAGACCAGTAGACCAGGAGAAATGTTCATCAACTTTCATTCCCAAATACGTTACACATTTTACTCTTTCTATCGGTGAACATACACAGTTTACGAGGTTGTTATGTAAACAATCAAACGAATGAGCAATTAACTTACAGGAAACATTATGTAATGGGATGTATGGTGAGTGTATAATTTTATAATACTAGATTTTGCAGGCGACTCCATCCAAAGACCACTTTTCAGTACACTAATTATCTGTATCGTGTGATATAAGTAATTATAATAAGTATTTACTAGTCTTTGCCAGCGGCTTTTGTCCGTGTGGTGACGGACTAAAAATACAAGTGTCACCACCCCATTCTTTCTCATGGGTGTCGTATGAGGCGACTAAGGGAAGTAAGCAATTATCATCCATTGCATGACTGGTGGTAGGGCTGGGTACCAAGTGGGAGTACTCACTTGGTATCAAGCCCGAGCGGGTTGGTACCACCATCTCCCGTGTGACCAGCCATGAAGCACATCGTTGCGTTTTGGCTGTAGCAGGAGATAGCCGTTTATTCTTTCATTTCATAACGGTGAAATGAAATGGTGAGCAGCGGCTTGACAATACTCTCGGTATAGTTGAGTCCATGAGCGACGGTTACCATTTACCATCAGATGGGCCGTGGCTCGTATGCCACCAAAAGCAATAAAAAAAAAAAAACAAGTTAGTTTTTCGATTATATCTCAGGTTCCCGATATAGTAGCGGGATAAAATGTCTACCAGTTTTTAAGTCAAATCAAGGCCTTTCAAATAAAAAACGTTGCATCAAATCCACCTAGGAGTTCTTATAAAAATTCTAAAAAAAAATCTAGTTTCAATAATTTTCTAGTTTTTCGGTTATATGTCAAGTTCACGATATAGTAGCGGAATAAAATGTATACCAGTTTTTAAGTCTAATTAAGGCCTTTCAAATAAAAGACGTTGCATCAAAATCCGTTCAGTAGTTTTTGTGTGATGTGCCAACAAACAAACAGATAAACAGAAAACAGACAAAATTCTAAAAAAAATTGTTTTGTGTTTAGACATGCCTATATAGCCTATTATAGTAATTTTTCTCAAATATCTTAAATGTAAAGGCACAGCTCTGTTACAGCTTTATAATAGTATAGATGTAAAAATTGTTAGACTTTAATATGTAGGTATGCAAAATTTTAGGATGATTAGTTCAGTACTTATAGCGTTAAAGCGTAACCACAAATAAATTCAAGTTCATATTTCTAATATTAAGGATTAATAAGGATTGATAGTTTGTGAAAATATTTGGATTATTGTACATTAGTCACGCCCAAACAACTGAGCGGATTTGGATGAAATTGTGGTAGTTAGATAGATGCGACACCGGATCAATATAAAATATATTATATCCCGAGTACATTAATATGGGAACCCCATAGGGTAACTATTTTAGACCTAAATTTAGTAAGTATAAAAATATTATACGGTGGCCAGGATAAACACATATTACCCCAATAACAAGTTCCTATAGAATATAATTAAACAAAGTACATGGCTAAATAAAGTATGGTCAACTGGCCTCTTTTTTGTTTAGGCGGAAAAAATGTGCCTTACCGCACACTCCGTCGTTTAGGGCAACGAACAGGGTACCCACTAAATAAACCCACCGTGTGCCGTCTCTCCGCCTTTATTGGCGGGCCACCGGAACCATATTACATTCCTTCAGTGTGTTATGGCCGACTGCCCTAGCAATGAATAAACATTGTACTTAGTAATATGTAATGCTGAATAGCTGAATATTAGTATTTCGTATGGAAAAGGTTTCAGGAACTTTTCATATCATTACAATCCTGAAAATAAAATCATAGAAACTCCTACGTCAATACATATATTACTAACTTGTAAAAAAGCATTATTATTAGTAAATTATTACGTATATTATAATTATTAGGTATACGTTGATGAAACCACGGGGCAAAGCTAGTATTGAAATAAAATAACAACAATGACTAGCATTTCTAGAAATCCCATCTTAGAGGGTTTTGAGGTTAGATGATATATCATCATTCCACTTTAAAAAGCCAGAAGATGCTCATTTTCATATCATAAAAGCAAAAAAAGTAGCATATGGCATGACAATTATAAGCTAAATTAAAATTCCATATAAAATTATTAAAGTCGAAATACACACTGGCTTTAAACTTCTGCAATGTACCTGACGGATGTTTTACTGGTCCTGAGTTTCGACCCGTGACATCTTGCAGGGCATTGTGCGTGCCCTGTTGTCAATTACAAGCACTGTTTGTGAAACTGCGAATGAGATATAATATTCACAATAGCTTTTCAATTATTAATTAGCTTATGCTTCATATTGCGTTTAAATATTTAAAAAGAGAACTTTACCGCGAGCGGCGAAGTGCCCTAGACTCTCTCTTCCCCGGATCGGAAGGGACACAGGTTCGAATCCCAATCACACTAAAGTTCTCTTTATCCACATTCACAAATAATTCGTTGTTTAAAGTAGCTGAGCGTATCAACTTCTAAAATACATATCAAAAAAGCTTTATGATAGTATAGATAGATAGGCATATTATATCCGTATTAAAATTATTAAAAAGATTCTCCATGGCTTATTAAGGCTTGACTTCACGTAATACGAAAGAAGCTTTAAGCTTTTTACTGAAGGAGCAGCGCTTATTAAATCCATTGTACACACTCCCATTATAACAAGTCTATCATAAAGTTAACAGCGTTTGTGGGGACCGGACCCGTTGAAGTTGGGCGGGAATTTCAGTATTATTTGCTTATCTAAAAAGCCTATTAAAAAAGATAAATACACCCTTACTGATATTATAAATTCAAGTGAGTTTCTTTCTTTCTTTGGATCCTCCGCTCGGGCCCGATAGCAAGTGAGCAATCCCACTTGCTTCCCAGCCCCTATTTTTTTTTGCTAAGGCTGAAAAAGATGTTCCTGTCAGCACACCCCGTCGTTCGGGGCACCGAAAACAGGGTAGTGTGGGGCCTTCACCCACTAAAGAAACCCACCGTGTGCCGTCTCTCCGCCTTTATTGGCGGGCCACTGGAACTATGTTACATTACTTCGGTGGTTTGCTTCCCAGCCCTACCATTAGTAATGCAATGGGTGATAACTGCTTACCTCTCTTAGTCACCTCGTGCGGCACGCGTGGGAAAGAATAGGGTGGTGACACTTGTATTCTTAGTCCGTCCACGGACCCGCATCCCTTTACTTGGCGATTGCGACGCGCAAGTGATACCTCTGGTGTTACTAGACTATATACTACGGTACCCAAGTACTATAAAAAAATAACCCTCAGATTTTAGATTTATCGCACCCCTCCAAAATTGTTGTACATATCGTTAGGTACGTTGATCATTGTGCAAGATTAAATTTGATCGTCGATTGTTCAAAGAATTTGGAGTGTTTGAAGAAAGATTAATTTGGTGGAAATTTGCGAGGGATTATACTACTAGCATATATGTTAATATTCGTATAGAGTGCCTGGTTTTATAGACTGCTTCGATGGTCTGTAGGTAGTGTATTCAACTGCTGATCATGAAGTGTCGGATTCGAATCGGGACCGAGCCAATAAAAAGATATTAAATTCCCTTCTAGAAATTCTACATATTGATCAGCTCGGTCTAGCAGTAGAGCCTTTCTTATCCTAGCATATGAATAAACCGGCTCGATCGGGGAAGTAGCACCCTCTCATAAAAGGTCAGCTTGTAACAACGGTAGTTATAACTAAATCTTACCGTTGTGTTTGGAATTATCTCATTATTATCCTTCCTATCCTCTCCTTAGTATCCGACCTATCCTCTCTTTAGTAACCACCCTACCTATATATATAAAGGGATAGGAGGTGTCCTATCCCTTTCTTTGGAGATGGCGACGCGCGAGTGATGCCTCTGGTGTTGCTAGCGTCTATAGGCTATGGTAACCGCTTACCATCAGGTGAGTTGTATGCTCGTTCGCCAGTACGACTACGCAGTATAAAAAAAAAATTAGAAAGTTAGCGGTGTTTAGTAAACATTGTTTACTTGTGTGAGTTAATATATGTAAGTTTAATATTGTGAACTTATGTTTAGTCAAATCTCAAAAAATTAAAAATAGAAGGAATGTGGGGTCTGTAGTCTCCGAAATCGGCGAGCGTGTATGCAGAGAATTATGAATGTTGAGGAAGCGAGATATGTATGCAAGAATAGAGCCTCTTGGTACTCTGTTCTCTCTGCCTATCCTGTAAAGGAGATGGCGGGATGGTAACACTTAATAATTCGATCACTTTATTCTATATCAACTTTACATAATATCACATATCACAAAGGCGTAATCTCAAACAATGTCATAAGCGATTTCGAACTTCCTAATTAAATTCCGAATACAATACATAACTCCGAACTTCATTGTATTATGTATACTAGCTGATACCCGCAACTTTGCCCGCGTGGAATTTATTTATTTTCTTTTTTAGTGCAGAATTCTAATTATTTTTCCAAAATAAAAATAGTAATCTTCGTCCTGTAAGTCCCGTCCAAATCAGTGCAGCTGTTCAGGAGATTAGCCGTGGATGTATATTCGATGTATTTATTTATTTGAATCGGTATACATTCACAATTTCATAGGTTTTATTTTTGTTATGCGAAACCCTAATTAATTTTCAAAATAAAAGTAGTCTAACTAGCCTTTGCCCGCGACTCCGCCGCAGAAGCTAGTTTTTAGGCTATATCTCAGAACAAATAAACAGACAAAAAATGTATCATCACGGCTATATGGCCTAATACAGTAATTTTTTCTCAAATATCTGAAATGTAAACGGACACAGCTCTGTTGCAGCTTTATTATAGTTAGAATTTCTAGAAGTCACAACTCTCAGACTGAAGTTCTCGAGCTAGTGTAACACCAAGAGCCGAAATGTCAGTCCTAGAATAGGGGTAGAAGTTAAAGAAAAAGTAGGAAATGAGGGGAAAATTTGGGCCTCTACTTTCTCAGAGAATTTACTTGTGGCTTAGAGTGCATTTAATTTATTACGCGTGCTTAAAATCTGCGCTCACATATCGCCTGGGACTATATCTAACAATTTAATATATACAATACCTATTCTTAATGTTACATCTATTTATCGCCGCTGAGGTGCCTGTAATCGCCTTAAACTGTTACTTATTGTTTCCGTGAGAGGGCGCCGGGCGTTGAAGAGGGATGAGTTCACGCCCCATCTTGTCATTGGTGAGTATCTGAGGGATTACATATTTCACCGCAAATTCGCATTCACTATGAAGATTTAAAGGATTAGTTCAATTCTGTTAACTTTTAAAGTGAACTCAAAATAAAAATCCTTACTTAATATTTTAGATGCGAAAGTGAGTTTATAAATACACACTATATAATAATTATATCTATGTAAAAATGCATGGAACAGCTATTTTTACATAGATATAATTATTATATAGTGTGTATTTATCTGGGATAAAAGTAGCGTTTTTTTTTTTAAGGCGGGAAAAAATGTTCCTAACCGCACACCCCGTCGTTCGGGGCAACGAACAGGGTAGTGTGGGGCCTGCACCCACTAAAGAAACCCACCGTGTGCCGTCTCTCCGCCTTTATTGGAGGGCCACTGGAACTGTATTACATTACTTCGGTGGTCCGCCGGCGGGGGATAAAAGTAGCCTATGATTATTTTCTTACAGAACTTATTTCTTTTCTTAGCCTATATCTATATTATTTTATACGGCCTCGGTGGTGCTGCGGTAGTGTGTGCGACTGCTGATCATGAGGTCTCGGGTCCAATCCCCGGGTTGGGCAATGTTATTAAACTTTTTCCTAAATAGAAAAATTCTCAGTAGTAGCCAGGAGTTTGGAAATGTGTCCGGTAGACAGCAATAGGCTTGCCCCCTATAACGTGGGCCTTAAACACAGCTGGCGAACCGTGGGTGTGTAATACACCTCTGCCTACCCCTTCAGCGATAAAGGCGTGATGCTATGTTTATGTTTTAGATGAGACTTCGCCGCGCCTTTCCTATCGGGATACAGTAACCTTCTGTGGAATATCAACCTATTCTTGCTTGATAATTTAGAGGGTACACCAAAACGAATTGGATCACAGGGCAAACTGGATCAAAATAAGAAATAGATTAAAATTAAAAAATCCATTGTACATTGCATCTCCGCATACAATTCACATTTTATTTAGCTTTTAGTACGGGTTTAAGCATATTCCTATAAGAATTTTCTATTTTAAATATTAATAAATGTCAGATCCGATTTGCACCAACATTTGCGGTGAATAGCATATTTTTCGAAATTTAGTGTCTTAAGACGGCGTTCAAAGCTTTTGAAATAGGGATTCGCAAAATTATATGTATGCTAAATTTCCTGATATGTATGCCGTGTGGGGCCGGCTTTAGAATTGTCCCGCCCCTCTCCACCCATGGGAGTCGTAAGAGCCGACTGAGGAAATACCGGGGGGGTGGGCAACAGCACTCCTTCGAGTATTAACAACATGCACTGCGACCGCCAAACCGCCTGCCAAGCGTGGCGATTACGACACTATCCCCCATTCTTGGGGAGGCCTATGTCCAACAGTGGACTTTAAAAGGCTGATGGATGGATGGATGGAAATTTTTCTGATGATCGATTGAGTATTATGACGTGAAAGCGTTGTAACAAACAAACGCACTTTCGCATTTATAGTAAGGATTTTATAAAGTTCAATGAGAAGACTGCTCAGGGATTTAGGACTTTTTTTTGTTATTGTCTATGGTGGCAGACGAGCCACGGCGCACCCTGCGCTTCATGGCTGGTCACACAGGATATGGTGGTACCAACCCGCTCGGGCCCTATAGCAAGTGAGTACTCCCACTTGATACTACCCAGCCCTGCCACCAGTAATGCAATGGGTGATAATTGCTTACTTCCCTTAGTCGCCTCGTATGACACCCGTGGGAAAGAATGGGGTGGTGACACTCTTGTAATCTTAGTCTGTCACCACACGGACAAACACTTAGGGTTGAGTAATAACTCACAATGTATTATTCACTTATTTAATGAACACCGCTACACTGACAGTATTGTTGCAAATCTACATCTATTTTTCGAATAAATACCAGTACTACATCTTACATTCTGTGAATGATTATTACTAGTTATTTAAAAATATTTTACACTATATACACATTATAACTATTAATAATATATATCTATGTATTTTTGGTTCATACGATTAATATATATCCGAAAGAAAAACGTCGTACAAAACGTTTTTATATTCATAATTTGAATGTAGGATCAAAAAAGATGAATGTCGATTTGAATCGAACTCATTTAAATTTCGAATACATCTTATGTAAGGCATATTAAAATTTAAAATATACAGTAAATATGTTTCTATAATTTAATAACTACCTACTGCCGCTTTAGAACAACAAAAATTTGAAATTTATTTGGGGTTTACTCCTAAACAAAACCAATCTGAGAGCTATATACCATATCATTTGCGAAGACTCGCGCCCGAAAGAGACACGCGTCCGAAAGAGACACGCGTCCGAATATTGAAGTTGAACCATTAGTACATAATATATGAAGAAATGAATAAACATTTCTGTTCAATATCTGACTAGAAGGAATCACGTGTTATTTTTAGAAACTTAATATTCATACACATCATAGATCACTTTTGGGTTGAAATATCCTTAGTCAGTTTAATAATTATTACATATTTAGGTCTATGAAGTACAGATAATATAATTTGTAACGTTATGTACTTTTAGTATCAAGAAAGCCTTTTGGATTCAATTGAATAAAATATAGGGCGACTTTTAACCCTAATACGGTTTGATTATAAGCTAGTTATTATTTCGTGACATACTTAAATGCATTACTTATGTAAAATATTTTGAATATTGCCTAGGATATAAAATCGTATCTCCTTACATCTATCATGACTTTTATAACTAGATAGTATATTCCAGTGATATAGCTTTATATACTTACAAATAGTTCAAATGCCAAACTAAATCTACAATACAGTGAAGGACTTCTAAGTATTGAAAGTATTGACAATATATACAGTATGTTACATAAAGTTAAGGCACACGTATTGAATTCGAAACTTGAATTTAGTTATCAAAACCATCTGGAACATTAATAATTTGGAGCTTCAGTAATATTACGAAAAAGAAATTTCTTACCAGTTATAATAACAGTCATTGAATTAAGTAATTGTAACATTTTAAAGTACAAATTATTTGTGAATAAAGAAAAAGAGATTTTTAGTAGGGGCGGGAATCGAACCACGCATCTTTTCCAATCCGGGGAAGTGCTCTAAGACACTGAGTTACCCTACTGACCTTTCGATCATCCCAAATTCTTAATCACATTTGTCTTACGACCAACGCCATCTACCGGCAAGCATTACATGCATCAAGAATTTGGGATGATCGAAAGGTCAGTAGGGTAGCTCAGTGGCTTAGAGCACTTCCCCGGATTGGAAAAGATGCGTGGTTCGATTCCCGCCCCTACTAAAAATCTCTTTTTCTTTATTCACAAATAATTTGTACTTTAAAAAGTAGCGGAGCATGTCAATTGCTAAAAGAAATAGATCTAAAATAATTGTAACATGCTGTATAAGTTAAGAAATATTTATATTGCTTATCCATATTTAGATTTAAAATCATCCGATATTACGTTCATTTTCACTTATTGAACTTAAATCAACTAGGTTAAATATATACGCTAGAAATATAGAATGGCGAAAGTATAACAAAAGCACTTTTGTCTGCAACTATACCACAATATTTGCACCACTTTTTTCACTAGTATACCACTTTAATACATGCACGTTTTCTACGCCAGTACATAACTTTCACAGTAGCCTATTAATTTAGTTCAGGCCAAGGCCACTTCCTGAAGGTCCAAAATATACACACGGCCACAAGGCCCTCTCTGGATCAGGTTACGTGTGAACCTTATTATTGTGCTGTAAAACAACTCGTTCTTGAAGTATTGCGTCATGGGCTCTAAGTCGAAGGGCCTCAGCGCTTGCCAAACGAGCGAGAGACGCGGAAGGCGATGGTGGGGATGGTGGTGAAGACGGCGCAGGCTCAGGTTCTGGTGGACGTAACGCTGGAGGCGGCAGTGCTAGAACATACCTGATGGAGAAGAAAATAGGTATATTTAATGTTTTTTTTTACAGCTGATAGAAAAAATATTCTAGTATATTTACAAGGAGCCGTTGTATAGAGGCAGCACAGGAATTCTCACCAGACACCAGATGAATCATTCACTTGTCGCCAACTCAAAGGGTAATAAGTCGATAGGAAGGATAATGTGGAGATAAATAAATAAATAATAAATATTCACGGACATTTTCACACAACGTCATCTGGTCCTAAACTAAGCTTAACGCTTGTACTATGGGTACCAGATTAGGGATATAATTAATATATTACTTTATTTTTGTAAATACATAGATAGAAAACACCCAGATGCAGTACAAATATCCCTGTTCATCACACAAATAATTATACTGATTGGGAATCGAATCCACGACCTCGTGCACGGAAGTCGGCCGTCATAATAGATAATAGCGAGGATAATAAAGAAAGGATAGGGAGGGGGTTTGGGCCTTGATCTACGACGAAACACAACGGTAAGGGCACCTACCGCGCCACTGAAGCAATCTAACACAGTACCAGTGGTCCGTTAACACAGGGGAAGGGACGGCACACGGCGGGTTTCTTTAGCGGGTGAAGGCCCCACACTACCCTGTTCGTTGCCCCGAACGACGGGGTGTGCGTTAAAGTAAATTTTTTACCGCTTAGACAAAAAAAAAAGGAGTACCACCTACCGGACGTCATATGAAGCGTTTGAAGTCCTGTCACAATCTCCATTAAATTTATTGGAAATTACAGAATTGTACAATATATTCATGGTGAAGAAACTACTCCAGATATAATACTCCACTTTAAATACCACAAAATCCAACCTTTATAGCAAGCTGCTGAAATAGAAATAAATATAGTACCTGTGCAATAATGCTCTGAAAGCGGCTGCTGGTTCAGCGTCGTGCCACAGAGGTGCTGGTACTCCGAGCGCTCCAAGCCCAGCTCCAAGTCCTAAAGCCCACCATTCTCCAACAGGCGGCGCTCCACCGCCCCATTCACTTACCACTGTAACAAAAATATTCTTTAACAGAACGAACGCTAAAAGAGAAGATAGAAGATCCAAATGCCCGTGTGGGGCCGGCCTCAGAATTGTCCCATCCCTCTCCACCCATGAGAGTCGTAAAAGCCGACTGAGGGAATACCGGGGGAGTGAGCAGCAGCACTCCCTCGAATATTAACAACATCCATTGCGATCGCCAACCCGCCTGCCAAGCGTGGCGATTACGGCACTATCCCCCATATGAGCGAAACACATGTTGTGGCGTTGTCTTGGGGAGGCCTATGTCCAGCAGTGGACGTCAAAAGGCTGATGGATGGAGATCCAAATGGGTATTTTTAAAAGCATGGTTATAGTATTTTGATCTGTATTTTAGCATTTGGCATGTTCAGCTACTTTAAAGAACAAATTATTTGTGAAAGTGGAAAAATACATCAAACAATATTGTGAATAGGAGATTGAGTGTCACTGTCGGTGACTGCGATGGGTTAGCGGTCTAGAGCGAGTAGACTTTGCCGCCAAAAGTAAAAAAAAACAACATGAGTGGCCCTAGATCGGTGAATATCAGCATCACACAGTATACTGGCGTAAAATACGCTAGTATTTCTGCATATTTCTTCCTCTCTATTTTTTCATATGCACTCTATCATATTTTCTCGTAATGGTAGCCGTTTAGCATCACATGAGTCATATGTTTTTTGTCACAAATAAAAACATATCGATGACTCTACAAAGAAAAAAATTATAAGCACCCTTTTTAACCATTTTTTATTTTAACCAAATGTTTACATAAGTAATATACTATAATCGTAGGCAGGTGATGTGTGACGTTAGTGAGTATAATACTCCTTTATATTACGTCACCTGCCGACAGTGTGGACACATCTTTATCTCTATGAGCGGCTGACACGCATAGTATATTTGAAACTTATGTTTAACCGGACCAGTGGGCCTAGCGAAGTTGCATTCTAGGATCGCTAATTTGGATTTACTAGCTTAGGTTATACAAATAACTATCTAATTCGAAATTTCTCTTGCACGTAAGAAAAATCACGCAGGTTTTACTAACCTCATTCCGCTTACAACCAGCCAAATAGAAAAGGGATGAATGATGAACAACACAAGTATTCTTCTCTCTCTCACACAACAGTCACTTGAATAAGTCTTTGTTTAATGTCAGATTTGAATTGACGCCATGTGTTTTTGGTAGTACAAGTTGAAGGGCGTTATGTCATTATGTCAATTGTTGTTTGTTTACTATCTCGAGTGTATTTTATGACAATATATCTGAATTATTTTGTGAAATGTGAAGGAAATCTTATATATGTATTTTAACAAGTGGGAGCAGTTTACTTCTTTGTGATATAATAACCAAATATAACTAAATATGTAATTGAAAATAAATAAGATACTGCTGGTGCTATCCTGAACTGGGCCCGGTCCTGTAGATAAGTGGCATCATAGATGATGTACTATATATAGAGAAGTGGCATAAATGCTAGTAGAACAGAATAAAACAGAAGAATAGAATAATTATTCTAATAATCAATGTATGGGATTGACATAAGATTTCGACGACACATAATAAGTATATCCCGTTGTGTAGGGGGCCTGAACACCCATGAACACATCATCAGAAACCAAGAAGTCACTCATCAGAACAATAAAAATAAACGATGCAATATTATTCTGTTGTTGTTTTTTAAATACAAAACACGAACTAGCATAGTCTCACAATTTTAACGTAATAAACCCAGAGATAGACATAATTATAACCCTCCAACTTTGGCGGGTTTAATAGTTAATTATTTTGCGCATGGTATAGTGTTAACTCTTAGCAGTGCAAGCAAAAATAATTATTTAGCCTTGTGTTAGCAGTTCGCTCGGAGTTATACACATTAACCCTGAAATGCGCAAGTGGGCCTAAGTGTTTTATCTATAACGCTAAGTCACGTGACTTAACGTTAGAGATGTCAAATTTCCATACATGTTAATAGTTTTCTATTAGCGTTAGCGACCATAGAATGCATCTTGGCTAGACCCACAGGCAAGCGTTGTCCTGTCAGAACCTTGCATAATAGTGGCTCGAAAATCGTTATGTCGATATCGAAATTTTCGGTAAGGGTGATAGTGGAAGTTGGGTTGAGATTTTGTGTTTTTATTTTTTAATAATCGAAACAACTTAAGATAATAAAAAATAAATTTCTGTCAACACGTAAAAAAAACGGTGAACCAGATCACAATGTCACTTACTGCGAGAAGTTCAATTAATAATACACGTGCAAATGTATTATAGCATCACGCCTATATTCCCCGAAGGGTTAGGCAGAGGTGTATTACACACCCACGACTCGCCAGCTGTTTAAGTCCCACGTAATAGGGGGCGAGCCTATTGACGTCTACCGGGCACATTTCCACCGCTACACCACCGAGGCAGTTAAGTATTATCTATACTATTATACCTATAGCTGGCTGTAACAGAGCTATGTCTGTACATTTAAGATATTTCAGAAAAAATGACTGTATTATATACGAGTAGGCGTGTCTTAACACAAAACGATTTTTTTTTAGTATTTGTGTCTGTTTGTCTGTTTATCAGTTTGTTTGTTCGCGCATCACGCAAAAACTACTGAACGGATTTTGACGCAACTTCTTTTGTTTGATAGCTCTTGATTAGACTTAACAACTGATATACATTGTATCTAGCTACGAATCTGAGATTTGGCTGCGGCGGAGCCGCGGGCAAAGGCTAGTTATATATAAATTTATATAGGTTTTATGTTTGTGTTGTTGTTCTAACCATTTGACATGTTTATTTACTAGAATATAAATATTGTAGTAATATTATTGTGAAAATAAAGACACGATAATAGTGGGATTCGAACCCACAGCTTCTGCAATTCGCTACCAAATCCTTTAACTATGAAGATACCTTAGATGTTCTTTTGTACTACCTAATCAATTTCAACTTCACATCCTCATCAGAAGTGACTATTGTATATAGCGCACTCCTTTCCCTTCCAAAAATTACAACGACATTAATACATTTACTACTATAAGAAATGACGAACTTGAAATAAAACCACACTGGTACTGAATAACATTATTAAGTAAACATACACATTCTAGGTAGAATGCTAGACTCAAATTTGTAGATACTCTTTTGTTTCTTTTACCGAACGTTAAGCATCTATACCTGTTTCTATCTCCTTGGAAAAATAACGAATTCTATCCCACTTCTGATATAGAGAGTAGGTACTGCGCCATTGATATTAATATGTGTATATCTCAATATTTAGCTTTTCTGCAAGATAAAGGAAATTAACCAAACTTTTTTTGATCTGTATAGCACTTGACATGCCCAGCTACTTTTAAAGAACAAATTATTTATGAAATGTGGAAAAAGAAGAACTTCCCTCTCGCTCTTTCCCGCTAGCATTAAAGTTCTCTTTTCCGTATTTCACAAATAACATATTCTTTAACCTAAATTTCTGGCATTATGGTTTTGTATAGAATATTCTTTCTGTCGCTGAGATATTGTCAGCTCATGACAATGAGTATTCTTAATCCATAACTAACAATGTCTTAAGTTGATAGCTTTTTTGTTCTTGTCAGCCATAAGATACGATTTTAAAACTTTTTATTATATTTTCTATTCCAATATTAAAAAATAACAAACAGAATGTCCTTTAAAGTTATACAAAACCCAATAAATTTTCTACAAAAGTGATATAACGATATCAATACGATCATAAGCAATTATCACGTTTGTCGCGTTCCAAGCTCATAACGAGCTTCAAACACACACATGCTAGTTGTGCGTTGGCACACACACTCAGAAACAACAATTATAATAAATAACCTTTATAACGTATACGACGAGTACAATAACGCACACAAGTAAAAGCATCGAATAAAATTCGATATATCATTCGGTAAACGAATTCCCAGTAATTGTCGTTATCAAAGGATCTCGGTGAAATCGCTGCCAGTCATTATTAGAGCATTAGAGAGCTAATGATACTGACTACACGAATAATCGAACGGTTCCGCAACGATTAAATATAAAATACTCGTTTAACAGTTTATTTACTAAGTTTTGTTTACCAACATTATTTAGATTTTTTATACATTTTCATATTCGTTGATTCTCTGAATCAAATAAGTATTGACTAGTTTGTTTTTATTGTTTGTTTATTTCATTATGTACCTCAATTCAATGATGCAAATGTTGAGATCTTCGGTAAAGAAAATATTTAGTGACAATGAGCCTTCCTGGTTCAAATAAGTTTTCTCATAATCTAGTTACCTTAGTCTGTATATTTACGATATTTCAGAAAAAAATGCTTTCATCACAATCATTACATACAATATAATGAAATATTTTTTGCTTGATAACTCTTA
Organism: Leucoma salicis; assembly: GCA_948253155.1. Taxonomy (NCBI): domain Eukaryota; kingdom Metazoa; phylum Arthropoda; class Insecta; order Lepidoptera; family Erebidae; genus Leucoma; species Leucoma salicis. Next base: position 13,294,596 of record OX411828.1, on the reverse strand, counting down.
ATATCATGCTTCCGAAGGCACGTTAAGCAGTGGGTAACGGCTGTCATATAGCATTCTGGCTGTCGCTACAGGTAATTCCTCATTAAAAAATTTGACTTCAGTCTTATTCTAAGGTCATCAGTTGTCCTCCCAGTTTCGTCATGTAGGTAATTATTTTACAAAATTCTATTTACATATAAAAAAGCCATTATAATATTTGTCATCCAAAGATATGCATGGCGTATCCAAAAACCTGCGTTCTTGACCGTCGATCTTCGCGTAGTTAAAGAACTTTCATTACTAAATGCTACCAAATTTCCTAATACTGAACCTATATATCGTTCACTATTCAACTTATTCATTATATCGTGTAACAGGAAGAGTTCGCTGGTCAAATCTAAAGTATTTTAAATCATGGGGCGATATGAAGGGGTGCCGAGCGATTACATCGCAATCACTACTAATTGTCGGCGATTTTAGTTGTACCTGATACCCGTTACTGTAGTGAGATGATTAGGGTTCTACCCATATAGTATACTAAGGTTTGGTTAACATTTTTACTTAGATGATTTTGTTAAATTCTAAACTTAACTAACTTATCATCACGTCATTTCCCTTGCGGGGTAGGCAGAGGAAAAAAGTGTTAAATTCTAGGTGAAAGTTATACAACGAGAGCTATTAGGGGTTATTAATAAATACTAAATTTGGACTTTGCCGCACTACTTTACACCATTCATGGCCACGGGTGGATTCACGGTATTCAAATCTTAGCTTTAGTAGAAAGTCAAGTAAACGCGATAGATTCCGTAAACGTAGTTTTATTTCATAATAAAAGGTATGGTACAGGAGCCGCTGCCTATTTTTTTAAGTGATTAATAACAGGTTCAATCTTTGTGAGTAAGTTCCGTTCAACGAGACGCGCAAGTTTTTCTCTGTGAAAAATCTCGATAGAGGTAGCTAATAAAGAGCGCAGGTATAAAACATTTTAATTTGGTGGGGTTTTGAAATTGTCTGACTAACAGTAAGTTTAAATGTTAAGATAATTGGATAATAAACTTGGAATAACAATTGTCCTACAAAATGGGTAGTTTGACTGGAGCGTGCTCCACTACAAATATAGAGAGACAAACCGAAATAAAGAGGTCATTCAAATTATTAATTATATCTGATTTTTTGAATGCAGCTTTGTAAATATTAAATTTGTATAATAAAATGGCCATATAGTCCTACAAATTTAGTAGTACGTTTTCTCTGTCCCACGCTTGGAAGTTATCGAATTCACGGACACTTAATAGCTACCTCTTACAAGATTTTTCACTGAGAAAAATTTGAGTGTCTCATCGAACGGAACCTACTCACAAATATTCAGCCTGTTATTAATCACTAAAAAAAATAGGCGGCGCCTCCTAGACTAGTAGCTTATGACTGTGTGTCTTTTTCTAGGTTCCGGACTATATATCTGCAAAATGTTATGATAACTATTTAAGTAGCTGCGGCGTAAAAGAGTAAACTGATAAACAAACTCTCTTTCCCTGTTGTGATTAATATGAGTAAGGATAAAAACATGGTACCTAATAGTACTTCATTAAGACCAGGGGCTACTAATACTAAGACTACGCAAGATACAAATTATTACATCATTTAATCACTTCATCACTAATTATGTGAAGGGAAACATTACTAACATTCCTGCATTGCGGAGAGGTATTGGCAAGGGTTTGTAAAATCTTTCAACCTGTATTAGGCCATCATTGTGGATTAAGCCCTTGCCCAATTCAAATTTCAAATTCAAATTCATTTATTGTGGGCATAGGTAAAATACATAAAGGTGTACAAGATAAAATTATAGAACCTGGATGACCGAGCTTTGCTCGGTATTTTTGTTTTGGTAAATTGAGAGTTTTTCTCACAAAAGAAAGAATTGAAAAAAAGGGGGGAAAACGTCGCACTGGAGACATCTAGACTCAAACCGGGGTTTTCTGGTTTTGGGACCGCCCGATTTCCCACCTGAGCTATTATAACCTTGTAGATGGTGGCGAAATTTACCTTCGTATTCTAATAATATTGTAGCAGTTTTTCATTGCCTGAAAACCCGGATAAAACGACGTTTTCTAAAAATGAAACCTAGCTAGATCGATTTATCGCCCCCGAAACCTCCTGTATACTAAATTTCATGAAAATCGTTGGAGCCGTTTCCGAGATTCAGATTATATATATATACAAGAATTGCTCGTTTAAATATATTAGATAAAGATCTTGCTATGTCCCGCTATTTAAGCATACAATATTAATTAAATATCTTATATTATACTTATATTTAAACATTATATTCATTTAAAAAGTCATCAATTGTATAATATGTCTTATCGATTAAAAAGTTGTGTAATTTATTTTTAAAACTATTCAATTCTATAGTCATTAAATGTTGAGCTAATTTATTAAAAAAATTTGTCGCCATTCTAAAGAAGCCTTTATTAAAAATGGTAGTTCTGTGTGGCATAAATAAAGAAGCCTTTATTAAAAATGGTAGTTCTGTGTGGCGACTAACGCCATCTACCGGCATGCATTACATGCATCCAATTTAGTAAGTTTAATTTTGCAATTAAAATTCATACTATTTGATGGCGCGATTTTTTCAAACATCGTAAGTAATCGTCATAAGACAAATGTGATTAAGAATTTGGAATGATAGAAGGATCAGTAGGGTAGCTTAGTGGTTTAGAGCACTTCCCCGGATTGGAAAAGATGCGTGGTTCGATTCCCGAACCTACTAAAAATCTCTTTTTCTTTATTCACAAATAATTTGTACTTTAAAAAAATATGTTTTTGTTATTATATTCAAATTTTTTTTTGTAAACAAATAGTTTTATAAAAATATTTTCATAAACCGTAAATAATATCAGAACATTAAAATGCTTACAAAAGCTTCAACCCTATTAACACACCCACGTTGCAACACTGGTCGATAGTAATCGTTAAACGATCGGTAATGATCGGTAAACATCGGGTGCAATCAAGTCCATATTTCATTACCGGCGCGTTGCGGTAAATGAGCTTCAATTACATGAAATATATAACGTAAATTGCTAACGACTGTACCTAGCGCTTAATGTGCTTTTATTTTACAGGGAACATAGTTTGTGTTGATAATTATTGCTTTATTGTAGACAATTCTATGATAATTATTGAAATTAACATCAATATTTTATATTTAACTAGCTGACCCAACGAACTTTCACTGCCTCAGAATCAATATATTTTTTTAACTTATTAGCTGAATCAATTTTTTTATTTTTTTTTATTGCTTATAGTGGCAGACGAGCCACGGTCCATCTGATGGTAAATGGTAACCGTCGCCCATGGACTCGACTATACCGAGAGTATTGTCAAGCCGCTGCTCACCAATTCATTTCACAGATATGAAATGAAATATAAACGTCTATCTCCTGCTACAGCCAAAACGCAACGATATGCTTCATGGCCGGTCACACGGGAGATGGTGGTACCAACCCGCTCGGGCCCGATACCAAGTGAGTACTCCCACTTGGTACCCAGCCCTACCACCAGTCTTGCAATGGATGATAATTGCTTACTTCCCTTAGTCGCCTCAAACGACATCCGTGGGAAAGAATGGGGTGGTGACACTTATATTCTTAGTCCGTCACCACACGGACAAAAATCGAAATAATTTTCAAATTAATTTTCTTCAACAAATAAGCCCGTACCATACAAAATATATGAAAAAAATCATTTTCTTTAGACCATTAATCATTGCACTGACCAACAGCCATTCCCAATCTCCATATCACATTTGTCTTTACGACAGATAGAGCACATACCCGGATTGGAGGGACGCAGGTTCGAATCCCGCTTGCACTGAACTTATCTTTTTCCACATTCACAAACAATTTGTTCTTTAAAGTAGCTGAGCATGTCAAGTGCTAAAATAAAGATCAAAATGATCAATCCCTATGCTCGATATAGTCGACTACCGGCTGATACGCAAAGACTCGTATAAAGTTGACTATTCACGGCGGAGTAGTTCAGATACCGGCCTCCCGCCCGAGTGCTGTGGGTTCGATTTCCACACAGGTCAACTCCATGTGTAATCCACAAATGGTTGTTATGAGTCTGGGTGTACTTCGTGTCCGTGAAATTGTATGTTTGTAAAGTCCCCAGCGATACAAGGATTAATCCTTAGTGCAAAGTAATTATTACTCTGACTGTAAAAAGCCTTACAAAGTACTCACCATGATCATGATGCATGAAAGGTGCATGGTCTCTGCCGAGAGCCTTCTCACGTTTGCGCCATTTTGCGCGGCGATTCTGGAACCACACCTGTCAACAACGATAGGAGTCGTGAACATTAATCATCATAGAGACAAGAAATAAATAAAATAATAATAATAATGATCTCCAGACCAATTTCGGTCACGGCAGAACTGACACCTAAGCTCGGAAACTATGTTAAATAGGGAGTAGTTAAATCAATTTTTTTTATAGGTACTACGTGGACACGCAAACACACAAGAGGCATTACTCGCGCGTCGCCATCTCCAAGAAAATTGATAGGAAGGATATTAAGGACAGAATGAATAGGTAGGATACTAATAAGAAGGATAATAAGGAGAGGATAGGGAGTGGGTTTGGGTTGGCGCTCTCACTTACCATCACACAACGGTAGGATTACCTACTGTACCACCGAAGGAATGTAACATAGTTCCAGTGGCCCGCCAACAAAGGCGGAGAGACGGCACACGGCGGGTTTCTTTAGTGGGTGAAGGCCCCACACTACCCTGTTCGTTGCCCCAAACGACGGGATGTGCGGTTAGGAACATTACTTCCCGCCTTAACAAAAAAAATACCTACTGTTGTTTCAAGCTGATCTTTTCTTAATTCTTTAAGAGGGTAATTCCCCGATCGCGCCAGCCCATTCATGCATAGATAAGCTAGGGCCAATAGGAATTAATGCAGAACTCCGAAGAAAAACGGCACCTTCGCTCAACCACATGATCGAAGAACGGCACGGATAGACTTAGGAATTTAGTAGAAAAAGCAACGAAAATGTGGGTGCAATAAGATTTAAGCTGGATATACTTTTAATAAACAAACTATGAACGAATATAATGGTAGTAGAAGCTTGAAGCCGGCTTGAGCCGTGTGGGGCCGGCTTTAGAATTGTCCCACCCCTCTCCACCCATGGGAGTCGTAAGAGCCGACTAAGGGAATACCGGGGGAGTGGGCAGCAGCACTCCTTCCGAGTATTAACCATATCTACTGCGACCGCCAACCCGCCTGCCAAGCGTGGCGATTACGGCACTATCCCCCATTCTTGGGGAGGCCTATGTCCAGCAGTAGACGTTAAAAGGCTTATGGATGGATGGATGGAGAAGCTTGAAAACTCTTGTCGTGAATGAAAAAACATAAGAAAATTCTTGAACAAAAATTTGAATGCAACAGCTTTCGAAACTTGGAACAGAATCTGCTACATAGGTACAACTAGTGGTCCCGTCAACAATCGTTTCAGACCGCTGTGGCCGTTTTTAATTTTTTTATTGTGTAATTGTTGGCAATTTGACACCCCCCACCATCGTTCTCACCCCCCCACTTGTCCGCACCTCTCGACTACAATGGAACAGTAATGAAAAGCAATTACGCATACGTGGTTTCCATTCCTACACGTGGTACCACGAACAAGGACTTTAAACCATTGTGATTAAGTTCACATTTGTATTCAGGAACGAGAATAGAAACAAATTGAGCTAGTCGAGTCGCATAGCGCTAATAAAAAGACATTGTAGGAATAAGAAAAAATTGGTGTAATTTCATAATTTTCAAATCAGAGCATTTTGTTCACTGCATTCTCACAATGGAGTCAGCGGGGGAGAACAATTATGGCCGACTAAATACCAGCGCTTTTGCAAATTGCTCTAATCTTATTACTTAACTCAAATGTAACTATTTAAGCTTTGACTTTAGTTTAATTATTTTGAACTAGATACAAAGAATTTGGATTTATAAATGTGTTATGTTCGTAGCTTAGAAATTTTAAGAATGTTTCGCAATTCGGTAAAGACGAATTATGAATTATAAATCTAACTTTTGTTTGCTTGTAAATGTTATCCGAATAATTTTGATTTCTAATTAATAATTCACTGTTTACCTAGATCGTGTAATTCTTTATAATAGATAGTTTAAGTACTATGTGAGAATAAAATGTTTGCAAATATGAGTATATCCGATTGGTCCCTACGTTTTAACAAGAGACATCTAAAAAGCATTAGGTAGAGATTGAGCCCAGTGGATGACTGCCACATAATATTCCGTGTGGTGACGGATTAAGAATACAAGTATCACCACCCCATTCTTTCCCACGTGTGTCGTATGAAGCGACTAAGGGAAGTAAGCAATTATAATCCATTGCATGACTGGTGGTAGGGCTAGGTACCAAGTGGGAGTACTCACTTGGTACCCGCACGAGTGGGTTGGTACCACCATCTCCGGTGACCGGCCATGAAGCACATCGTTGCGTTTTGGCTGTAGTAGGAGATAGCCGTTTATATTTCATTTCATCTGTGAAATGAATTGGTGAGTGAATACTCTCGGTATATTCGAATCCATGGGCGACGGTTACCATTTACCATCAGACGGACCGTGGCTCGTCTGCCACTACATGAAAAAAAAAACATAATTAATTGTAAGATCCATTATTGTTGAGTACAGGTATTCCTCTGGAGAAGGTTTTATGGTCCACCAGCCTACCCAGTCTAGTACCACTCTATCGGTCATCGTTTCGTCACTCAATTCCTTCCTTTTCATATAATCTCTACCACAAACCTTTTCCGTGGGCTACCTCTTTTCCCACAGCCCCTCACGTTCATGCCTAGTACTGTTTTGTAACATTTGTTTTTCATACTATATGGGTGGCAAACAAGTATACGGCCTACCTGATGGTAATAGGTTACCGTGCCACCGAAGGAATGTAACATAGTTCCAGTGGTTTACCAAGAAAGGCGGAGAGACGGCACACGGCGGGTTTCTTTAGTGGGCGAGGGCCCCACACTATCCTGTTCGTTGCCCTGAACGACGGGGTGTGCGGTTAGGAACATTTTTTCCCGCCTTAACGAAAAAAATAAAAAAAATGGTCAGCGGGTTACCGTAGCCTTAGCTTTTTTTAGGATTCCCCCCTTTTTCAACCGACTTCAAAAAGTAGGAGGTTCTTAATTCGACTGTATGTTGTTTTTTATAATTTTAAACTACCCCTGTATTAGAGCGAACAGAAAAAAACAATTATTCAAATCGTTCAAGCCAGTTTTAAGTTTTAGCTAGACTAACGAAAAACAATATGTCCAAGGTGACGGACTAAGAACACAAGTGTCACCACCCCATTCTTTCCACTGGTGTCGTATAAAGCGACGAAAAGAAGTAAGCAATTATCATCAATTGCATTACTGGTGGTAGGGCTGGGTACGAAGTGGGAGTACTCAAATGCTATCGGGCCCGAGCAGTTTGGTACCATTATCTCCCGTTTGACCAGCCTTGAAGCACATCGGAGTGTTTTGGTTGTAGCAGGAGATAACCGTTTTTGAAGTTATACTTCTTTTGGCGCGATAGAGAAAAATGATGAGAGTGAAATTTTACGATGCGCGCGCACACCGACACCTAAATTCTACATCGTAAAGTTAGTTCTAGGTGGCATGCATGAAAATTGATAACTATGTTCAAGTTGTATTTTCTAGTATTTTTATATTTAGAACACGTGTTTCGTAAGAGTACAATTAAACAGTGTGAATAAATAAATATTATTTTGGTGTTTTTATTAAATCAATTTCATATACGACGGTGATACTAATAATTTATTATTTATTAGTATATCTATATATATTGAATATTAGTGATAAAACTGATTTGAATAAACTGTTTTGAGTGCATTTATAGATTTGAGGGTAATTGTCGGTATGTATAATTTATTTACATCGTTAATTAAAAATTATTACATTACTATCTAAAAAATTTTTTTTTTTTCGTTTTGTTTTATTTCTGGTATATTAACAAATTTTATGCATAAATAAAAAAAAATAATAAATTTTCTATACTTGTTTATATTATTAAATGCGGAATGTTTATTTTATCTTTGATCTTAACTATTTGTTAAAATTTGATTTATTGATATTTCAATTATTTTTTTAATGACGATTTAAATCTATTAATTAATAATGACTCTTCAGTTTCAACAACACGGCATGGCACTACTATTGATGGTGTATTCACAAGATACTTATCTACAGTTTCAACGAGACCATTTATGTCATATTTTAGCTACCACAAACCTCTTGTTACTCACGTGCCTATTCAGTCACTACGAGAAGAATTTACGAATGTAAAATAGTTTATTTGAAATATTTATTAATATATTTGATTCATTGCCTTAATGATAAATGATTGTATATTTTTACTGTGTTGTCATATTTTTACGTTAATAAAACCTTTTTTATTTAAATAAAATCTTTTTGATTAATTTTAATATTTATCGTTAATCACTACTGCATTTTAGTTATTTTTTTTCCATACGCCAAAGAAGTATAACTTCTAACGCGTGTACATAAGTACACACATTTTAATTTATTTAATTACATATCTGTGAAATGAAATGTTGAGTAGCGGCCTGACAATACTCACGGTTTATAGTTGAGTCAATGAGCGACGGTTACCATTTACCATCAGATGGGCCGTGGCTCGTTTGCCGTGTGGGGCCGGCTTTAGAATTGTCCCACCCCTCTCCACCCATGGGAGTCGTAAGAGCCGACTGAGGAAATACCGGGACAGTGGGCAGCAGCACTCCCTCGAGTATTAACAACATCCACTGCGATCGCCAACCCGCCTGCCAAGCGTGGCGATTACGGCACTGTCTCCCCTCATTTTGGGGAGACCTATGTCCAGCAGTGGACGTTGAAAGGCTGATGGATGGATGAATGGATGGAATTACTAACAGTAGCGTCATGAACTCATTAAAAACAAAAGAGTATGGTAACCTATATAAGTTTACCATACCTCCTACGTTTATAGTTCGACTTGAAAGCACTTGTCATATAAAATACATCAATTAAACACAGATTTAATTCTACGATTGCATTTCAAGAGCTCTTCCAATGAATGGGAGACCGCGTGTCGATTACCAAGAGCCGAGAGCAATCACTAGACATTTTATTAGTACCGCCACGAATGCATTCTAAAATTGTTCGATATCAATTGAAATTTAACTTTACTTGGTGGTAAATAAGGTTGGAAATATTGAAGAGATTTAAGGGGTTGTTTGTCGGCGAATGCCATCTATGAAGTAGATTAGAAGCAATTTGTAGTCGTCGAGTGTGATTTAAGAAACGCAGGCGGCTACCCCAGCGCTTTGGTACTTAGCCAATCGTTCTACGATAGGTATATTAAATATTGGGTGCATTGTTCTTTAATATGCAATTTCAATAACTTTTTATTTATGAGTCATTTTTTTACCAATCAAATAGAAAGAAATAAAGTATTTATTTCTACATTAATAAATATAGCTGTGAAGACAAAACACAATTTACGTATTATACTAAATAGCTTATTTAGAAAGAGGACGAATTGCTCAGCTGATGTTGCATGTGATCATAGCAACGCTGTTTTTCAGCAATGTCCTATCGACGATTGACGTGTATTTATAAAATAACAATGGTACTTGAGTCATAAAGTGTACCGTGTGGTGACGGATTAAGAATACAAGTGTCACCACCCCATTCTTTCCCACGGGTGTCGTATGAGGCGACTGAGGAAAGTAAGAAATTATCATCCATTGCACGACTGGTGGTAGGGCTGGGTACTAAGTGGGACTACTCACTTGGTATCCAGGCCGAGCGGGTTACATTCTTTTAGATAAACGTTCATGTTAATTAGAAAATTGTTAGTTTTTATGCTGTAAAATAATTAGTATTATGCAAACAGTACATTCATAATTATTGTCTAGTTTTAGAAATTAGAACTCTTCGCATACAGAGCCGGGTGTTTGTGCCAGTAACCTCACTATGTGAACATTCTTAATTTCTTATCATCTTGGATGACTCCCGCGTCATGTGTTGGATGTGTTTGCATACACATTTGTTATAGATAGATATGTACCTATATAATTTTCATGGTTATCATTTTCTATTTGATATATTCGTACTTTTTGTTCTGGTAAAGGACTGAGCAACATACTCTTTTTTTTGTTTAGGCGGAAAAAAATGTACCTAACCGCACACCCTGTCGGTCGGGGCAACGAACAGGGTAGTGCGGAGTGCCCTCACCCACTAAATAAACCCGCCGTGTGCCGTCTCTCCGTCTTTATTGGTGGGCCACTGGAACTATATTATACATTCCTTCAGTGGTAACATGCTCTACCATTGACATTAAATTATTAAAATCTATATTAAAATAACAAAATGCGACATTTCAAGTCACTGGCTACAAAGTCAGATTTCTGTTTTTAATCTTCTTCAACAAGTGAACGATATAATGTCGCTGATTCTTCAAGTGCGTCTAGTGGTAGATATTATCTCCGTACTCTCCGCGTCATGGCTCCCCCCCTCACGCCAGTAAGTCATGAGTTGAGTCCGTAATTACCAAATTGCACGGCGCACGCTTTAACAGAAGTGCAAGGGCACTTGGTAGTAAACCGCCCTTAATTAAACCATTTTGGAGTTGCATTTCCGATTACTACTGAAATTAATTAAACGTGTAATTTACGTTTTTGAAGTTTCCTTTATGTGCCTAGTGGTTTAAATAAAACTACTAAACAAGCGTGTGTTTCTCTACATTGTAATCCTAACTATTATAAAGCTGTAACAGAGCTGTGTCTGTACATTTAAGATATTAGAGAAACAAATGACTGTAATAGGCTTATATAGGCGTGTCTAAACACAAAACAATATTTTTTAGATATTTTTGTCTATTTATTTGTTTGTCTAATTGTTCGTTCGCGCATAACGTAAAAACTACTGAACGGATTTTAATGCAACTTTTTTTATTTCCATCCATCCATGCATCCATCAGCCTTTCAACGTCCACTGCTGGACATAGACCTCCCCAAGAATGGGGGATAGTGCCGTAATCGCCACGCTTGGCAGGTGGGTTGGCGATCGCAGTGGATGTTATTAATACTCGAAGGAGTGCTGCTGCCCACTCCTCCGGTATTCCCTCAGTCGGCTCCCACGACTCCCATGGGTGGAGAGGGGTTGGACAATTCTAAAGCCAGCCCCACACGGCAACCACCCCTTTTTTTTTTTTTTTTTTTTTTTTTTTTTTTTTTTTATTTTAGGTGGGCAAAAATGTCCTACCGCACACCCCGCTGCCCGGGGAGACAACGGGGTGAATGGGGCTCTCACCCACTAAAAACCCACCGTGCGCCTCCACCCGCCCTTGCTACGGCGGATCACGGGTACCGCGTCGTTACGACCGCGATCCGCAGGCGGCAGCCCCTACGGGCACCCTCTCTTGAGCGACGCCTCGCGCACTTGGGCGTCGCACCTTCGCGGTAGGCTTCCGCGGACGGCAGGGTACTCCCCGACCCCACCGTCCGCAGCCTCGGCTAGGGCGGCATCAGGCGCAAGTAAGCGCGCGCACGCCGCCCCTCGCGCCGGCGGCGAATCGGGTCCGCGAAGGAGGATTCCTCACGGGCCCTCTCCGCCACCTCCTTCCGCGAGATGACAGCCTCGCAGAAGGCGGCGACCGCGGTCCAGGCCCTGTCACTGCCAACCATCGCTCGCGCAACGGCCGGCAGCGACAGGTCCACGCCTATGACTGCAACGAGTTCCCGGCGCTGCACATCCCAGGCCGGGCACGACTCGAGCGTGTGCTGCGCCGAGTCCTCGTCGCAGTCGCAGTGGTGACAGCCTGGGGTCGTCTCCCTCCTTGCGATCGTGTGCAGGTATTTGCCGAAGCAACCATGCCCCGACAAAACCTGCACCAACCGGAAGGTGAGGACCCCGTGCTGCCGCCCTGCCCATTCTTCCAAGATCGGCCGGAGCGCCCCCACGGTCCAGAGACCGGCCCGGGGTGTCTCCAGCCGAGACTTCCACTTTAGGACGGTGGCGCGGCAGGCATCTTCCCGCCACGATGACATTGCGCTCGGCGAGGGGCGGCTGCCCCCCGCCCGCGCCGTCGACGCCCGCCGATAGACGTCGGCGAGCACCTCCGCCTCCAGATCCCACGGGGGGGTTCCGGCCAACGCGCAGGCTGCATCGGTCGAGACCGTGCGGTACCCGCGTATTGCCCTGACCGCTACGACCCTCTGTGGACGCCACAGAAGGGCCCTATTGCGAGCAGCCAGGGACTCCGCCCACACGGGCGCGCCGTACAGTGCCATCGACCGTACTACCCCCGCGTAGAGTCGTCGACACGCAAGACTCGGTCCGCCCAAATTCGGCATAAGTCGCCCGAGGGCGGACGCCGTGTTGACGAGCCTTGGCGCAAGACGGCGGAAGTGCTCGTCAAAGTGCCACCGTCCATCCAATACCAGGCCCAGATATTTGATGTGGGCCTGGATTGGGAAGCCCACACCATTGACCGTTATCGAGGCGCTGGCGGGCGGGCCCCGTCGGCGCCCATGGAAGAGTAGGGCCTCCGACTTTTCAAGGGCCACCCTAAGCCCCAGCGCCTCGATCCGCCTGACCACCTCCGCGGTACCTGAGGTGGCCAGCGTTGCCGCCTCCTCGAGGGTCCTGCCCCGGGCTGTGACGAGCGTATCGTCTGCGTAGCAAATTACGCCCAGCCCGAGGGGGAGCCGGCCACGGAGGACCCAGTCGTAGCCGATGTCCCACAGGAGCGGCCCAAGAACCGAACCCTGCGGAACGCCGCACGACATAGCCCTCCTTACAACGTCCCCTTCCCGGTCCACGAAGAGGACGCTGCGGCCGTTCAGGTAGTCTGCCACCAGCCGCCTTAGGTAGAGGGGCACTCCATGGTACCGGAGTGCCTCCTTGATGCAGCCGAATGGCAGACTATTGAAGGCGTTGGCGACGTCGAGCGACACCGCCAACAGCACTTCCCTCGAGGTGACGGCCTCCGCAGCTGCGGCCTTCAGGCGCAGAATGGCGTCGACCGTAGACCGACCCGCCCGATATCCAAACTGGGCGTCGGACAGGTCGGGGCCGACCGCTCCTAGGTGCCGGACGATGCGGGCCGCGACTACCCGCTCGAGGAGTTTGCCCGCCTCGTCCAGCAACACGATGGGCCTGAAGGCCGAGACCGTATTCGGAGGCCGTCCCGGCTTCGGCAGGAGCACAAGCTTCCCCTCCTTCCAGCAGTCAGGGAACCGTCCGGACACTAGGCAAGCGCCGAACAGCTCCCCGAGGCGGGGCTCAAGGTGGTCGAGGACCAGGGCCAGCACTCGGGCGGGAACCCCGTCCGGCCCGGGGGCGGCGCCTCTCCGCATACGCGCAGCCGCCGCCCCCATTTCCGTCGTCGTCACGGGCGGTACCTCCCCGTCTTCGGCCTCCCGGTCACCATCTGGCGGAGCCATGACCGGGGGCGTGTGCACCGCCCGTGAGGGGAAAAGTCCCTCGACCACCTCAGAGAGGAAGCCCGGCTGGAGGGTCTCCGTAAGGGGGGGGCCCTGGGCGCGGAGCTTGTTAAGCGCCGCGCGGTACGGGCGTCCCCAGGGGTCACGCTCGAGACCCTCCAGCATCTCCTGCCTTTTCGCGTCTTTGGCGCGACAGATGGCCAGCTTTAACGCAGCGCGCGCACTGCTGTACGCCGCATACAGCTGGCCCTCCCGCTCTTCGTCGCGGATTCGGCGACGTCGGCTGCGGGTGTAGGACCTCCGGGCACGAATACAGGCCGCACGGAGGTCCGCCAGCTCCGGGGACCACCAGTAGACCCCCTTCCGTGCAGGCGGGCGCCGCACGCGGGGCATGGCCGCATCGCAGATCTGCGTAAGCATGCCGCGAATGCGGCCAGCCTCGGCGCCCACGTCTTCCGTCAGGGGGGGAGGCAGCCAAGATTGAAAAATGGCCGCCTCCACTAGCAGGTCCCGGTCGAGCCTACCCACAGCCCATCGCGGAAAAGCGGGAGTTCTGTCCGCCGCGTGACCCCTGCTGGCGCCCTGAAGGGTCCGGGAGACCTCTATCTGAATGTATCTGTGATCAGATAGGGTCTCGACCTCCTCCAGGACTCGCCAGCTCCTTACGCGTGCGGCGACACCGGGGCTAGCGAACGAAAGGTCCACTATCGACCCGCCCCCGCGCCGCACGCACGTTAGGGCGGACCCTCGGTTTAGCAACACGAGGTCCGCCGCTGCCGCCCACTCTTCGACCGCCGCACCTCGGGCGTCCGTCCCGGGGGACCCCCACGCCGTTGATTTGGCGTTGAAGTCCCCCAGCACGAGCACAGGGCTCGGTGCTATACGCCGTATCGAGGTCTCCAGATTGTGCAGGAGGACCTCGAAAGCCGCCAGACTACGACTAGGGGAGAAGTACACGCCATACAGCGTGACCCCTCCCCATTCAGCCGCCACATATCCCGTGCCCTGGTCTTTGAGTGACAAGGGCGGGGAATGCGGCGCTGCCGAACCGACGACCGCCACGGAGCCATCCCCGCTACCCGCCCAATTGGGGCGATCCGGGACTATGTAGGGCTCCGCGGCTACGGCAACACCGATCGACCGCTCCGCCATGGATTGCAGGAAGAGGTCCTGCGCCCTGGCGGAACGGCCGAGATTCCCTTGGAGGAGGATAGCGTCGTGATCCGTTATTGGACCACGATATCCTCCTCCATGCGCTGCGGCGGTCCAGCCGCGCCGGGTTGGGCAGCCGGGGCCGATTGGCTGCCCACCCCCCTCTTAAGGCCTGACTTGGCCGGAGGCCTGCACCCCACCCGCCCCATACAGTGGTTGGCGGGGCGATTGCCCGCCGCGCACGCGGGGCAGTGTGGGGTGGCAGAACAGGCAGCCGCCTGGTGCCCTGCCTGACCGCAGCGGAAACAGAGCCCGCTGCAGTCGAAGCAGTTAGTGCACAGCGGCCGGGTGTGACCGACCGCCATGCACTTATAGCACCTGGCAGGCCGAGGCTCCAGCGCGATTACCCGCGCGGCGCTCCAGCCCACCAGAAGTCTACCAGCGGCGACCAAATCCTTGGCCGCCGCGACAGGGCACGAGACCCAGACGGCACCCACACCACCTGGACCTGGGCGAATGGTGCCCACCCGGACGGCGCTGCTGGGAGACCCGGTTTTCGAGACGATCGCCTCCCGGATCTCTTCCGCCGTCACGGAATCGTCCAGCCCGGAAATGCGCAGTTCGGCGCACTTCACGGGTCTGGCGACCCGGACACCACTCTCCTCTGGGAACAGGCCCAGCAGCCTCGCGGCCATTGCGTCGGCCGTCTTGGTGCCCTCTGGCCCCAGGTACTCGAAAATTCGAGCACCTGTCCGGGCTTGGCGGGAGCGAGCGGAAACGTCCCCGAGGTCGGAGACGTTTATTTCCCGCCGGGCACGTTTTAAGACGGCCTCGTAAGTCAGGCCCTTTTCCTTGGCCTCGGGCAGCAGGGTGATGACCACCGCTGCTGCCTTCGGCACTTTTAGCTTGCGCGACCTCTTCCGCTTGTTTTGCGGCGCCTTCGGGGCCTCTCCCCTCTGAGATACAGGCGCCGCCTCACGTTCCGAGGCAGCGCCGCGACCCTTGGCCCGGGATCGCCGGGGCCCAATCACCTGCCAGTCCCCGTCTGAGGACGTAGCAGTGGCAGGGGCGGGGGCAGGAGCTCGGGGTGCGACCGCCGCAGTCCGTGAGGGTGCGACCGTTTGTCTCGGCGCAGTAGGACGCGGAGGCGCAGCGGCACTTGGCAGAGGCGGGAACTCCTCTCGGGGCTGACCCCTCGGGGCTTGTCCCGCCTTGTCCTTTTTCCTCGACTTTTTTTGGCCTAAAGGAGCCGGCGAAGGTTTTGCCGCTGGTGGTTTGGCCGCCGGTGGTTTGGCCGCCGTCGCGGCAAAAGAAACATGCCCTCCCTGGCACGGCAGGGGTGTCAGTGCCGAGGACGATGCGGCACTTCTTTTCTCAGCCGCAAGCGGCGGCCGAAGTCGGGGCTCCGGCGGCAATCTTGCGGCTAGGGCCTCAAACCGCGGGCCAAAGACCGCATCCATGCGGTCGATGACCGCGCGGAGCATTCCATCGTCGAGCCCAGTGACAGAGCCCGACTGAGCGGCAGACGGAGCCGAGGCGGTCGCGGAGGTGGGGCGGAGGCGCAGCGGCTGCGGCGAGGCGGTCGCGGGGAGAGCAGGCTCGACCCGCATTACGGAGGCCGATGCACTTGGAGTGGCCTCAGGGAGCCCAAGCTCAACCCTCATATTGGCCATGCCCCGGTGCAGCTCCTCGACCGTCGCCTCCAGGCGCTGGTTACGTGCTCCAAGGTCGGCCACCTCCGACACAAGCCGCTCCACCACGTTGGACAGCTCCGTGGCGGCGATTTTGAGGCCCCGGACGAAGCTACCTTTTAGGTTCTTCGAGCCCATGGCCACCGTCGTGATTATGGCCACGCTGTCCGCGGCTCTTTCTGCGAATTTGGCCGCAGTGGGCGGCCCGCCGCTGTCTATAGGGAGACGGAGCTTCTCAGACAGGAGCGCCAAGCGCTCCTCTGAGTGTTGCACCGTCTCAACCCTCTTGAGGCATCGCGTCTCAGCCGCTGAGGCGGCACGCGGGATCGGTGTCCCGGGTCGGCCGATGCCTCGACCCCTAACCGCTGCGGGTATTTTTGGGGGAGGCATCTCAGCCGAGCTCAGGTCGGAGTCCGAGGCAGCGCCCCCCTGAGATAGGGTGCGCTTGCGCCAGAACCGCGACTCCGACACCACTTCTGCCGACCGCGATGGCTGACTCTCGGCAGCCTCAGTCAGGCCACCCTCTTCAGCAGCGGACATCTCGGCGGCTGAAGTGCCGGCCGAGCTGCTCGTTATCGAGCCGTCCCTTGACGACTGGGACGCTCCCTTGGTCGTCTTCTTGCCCTTGCGGGACTTCTTGCCGCCGCGCGTTTTACGCGCAGCTGCACTAGTAGGGGCCGCATTTACAGCCGGACCCCTTACGGCTGAGGCGTCAGGTGCGTTACCCGACTCCGTCGAATTGTTTTTTAAATTTTGCAAATCCATTTGATTCCCACGAGTGTGGGAGAAAAGAGGTCCACCCGGGCAGAGCTCCCATTACCCGGGTAAGCGTACATTTGTAACCCAACACAGGGGGTCCGCAGGTACCCTGGCTGGGGCCGCGCTCGAGACTGAACTACCCATCAGCCATGCATCTCCTCGCCGCGCGCCAGAGCTTGAGATTCGGGGTAATTGTTTATAGAGGTTGTCTTCCTCGCGGTCCGGGCGATTAAGCCAAGACCCTCGTTCCTGTATGCCCGCGAGACGTAACCACAGACACGCGCTCAGGTTTACGATTTGGGATGGAGGGGGCCGCTGTGGCCCCACTGTCCCCCCTCTCCAGAGCCCGGTGAGCCAGTCTGGCCCCACCGACTCCGACGCCTGGCCTATCCGCTGTGCCCTCTGCTGAGTCAGAGGGACACGCGGAGACCCGTCCTGTCCGGAATTTTAGCCGCCGGCGACTGCCGACGTTGCCCGGGGTGCACCACTAGGAGGTAAACCGGACAAATTAGCACCCCACGGCAACCACCCCCACACGACAAGCCGGCCACACGGCAAATTTAAAAAAAAATATTTTTATTTAATTGCTCCTAATTAGACATTTTGATCTATATTTTAGCATTTGACATGCTCAGCTACTCTTAAAGTACAAATTACAATTTGTGAATAAGAAAAAAGGTTATTTTAGTACGAGCGGGAATCGAACCTGCGTCCCTTCCTTTCCCGGGAAGTGCTCTAATCCATTGAGCTATCGTACCATTTCTAGAAATACCGAATTGCTCTTAATTAGACTTAAGAACTGATATACATGTTATTCCGCTACTATATCGGAAAACTGTGATATAACCTAAAAACTACCGCGGGTAAAAAAAGGCTAGTTTTAGGTAAAATTAATAAATTTTATAATTATAATTTAGGGCAAAATATTTGTAATTTTATAATTTAGGGTTCAAAAATTATAATCATAATTTCGGGAGAGGCACATAGGTAACAAGTTAAGAATTTAAGAGCAAATCTATCATGTTATACTCGTAGGCATGTAATGCGGAGAAAGTCATATTAGTAGCAGAGATTTGCTTGTCCCAGCGTGAATGGGCTGACTCGATAGGAAAAGTACCACCCTCTCACAAAAGATAAGCGTTGTTAACAATATTGATTAATACTAAAGTCCATCCATCCATCCATCAGCCTTTCAACGTACACTGCTGTACATAGGCCTCCCCAAGAGAACGCCACAACGACCGGTCCCGTCATGGGAGATAATGCCGTAATAGCCACGCTTGGCAGGCGGGTTGGCGATCGCAGTGGATGTTGTTAATACTCGAGGGAGTGCTGATGCCCACTCCCCCGGTATTGCCTCAGTTGGCTCTTACGACTCCCGTGGGTAGAGAGGGGTGGGACAATTCTAAAGTCGGCCCCTATTACTACAGTAGTGTTTCGTATATTGAGTGCTGAAGGCGCAAACGCCTTCCTTGTCGTCCATCCTTATCTTTTATTATCCTATGTCCTTATTATCTTTCCTTTCCACCTCCTACCGCTTTCCTTGGAGTTGCGCGAGTGATGCCTCTGGTATTGCTAGCGTCTTTGGGCTACGGTAACCTCTTACCATCAGGTAGGCCGTATACTTGTTTGCCACCCACAAAGGTAGTATGAAGAACAAATGTATCAAAAAGAGTACTAGGCATGAACGTGAGGGGCTGTAAGAAAAGACGAACAAAACTACCTCCGTGTGGTGACTAAGAATACAAGTATCCTCACCCCATTCTTTCCCACGGGTGTCGTATGAGGCGACTAAGGGAAGTAAGCAATGATCATCCATTGCATGACTGGTGGTAGGGCTGGGTACCAAGTGGGAGTTCTCACTTGGCATCGGGCCCGAGCGGGTTGGTACCACCATCTCCCGTGTGACCGGCCATTAAGCACAACGTTGCGTTTTGGCTGTAGCAGGAGATAACCGTTTATTCTTTCATTTCATATCGGTGAAATAAAATGGTGAGCAGTGGCTTGACAATACTTGCGGTATAGTTGAGTCCATGTGCGACGGTTACCATTTACCGTCAGATGGGCCATGGCTCGTTTACCACAACATGCAAAAAAAAAAGGTAGGCCATAGAAAAGGTTTGTGGTAGAGATTATATGAAAAAGAAGAGACTGGGAGACGACACGATGACCGATAAAGAGGTATGGAAGAAAACACATGGTTCACCGACTCCTAATTGTATTTGTAAAATAGATAATAGCAAAAAGCAATATTTTATTTATTATTTTGTGGTGATTGCAATCTATACTAATGCTGCTAATAAGGGGAGACCAGGGTTAGTAGTAACATGGATTATCATTGATATTATTCTATATAATTATGTTGTATTCATGTCGGAGTATACGTATTGTATGCGATGCTAAGTCCCACTATGGATTTAGTTTTCAGCGAGTACTCTTAACTGAATTATTGTATTATTGGGTACAACTCATTATAAGTAAAAATGTTCTTTCTGCCTATAATTTACATGGACTTTGAAGTTTTAATTTATTTTAAATATTTCCATCCATCCATCTGCCTTTAAAAGTCCACTGCTGGACATAGGCTTCCCCAAAAATGGGGGATAGTGCCGTAATCGCCACGCTTGGCAGGCGGGTTGGCGATCACAGTAGATGTTGTTAATACTCGAAGGAGTGCTGCTGCCCACTCCCTCGGTATTCCCTCAGTCGGCTCTTACGACTCCCATGGGTGGTGAGGGGTGGGACAATTCTAAAGCCGGCCCCACACGGCATTAAATATTTAAACTAGGTATAAGTTCACTTTGGATGAATTGTTGAAGACTGCTTTAAAACAATTATACCTAAATTGAGTGTTAAAGAGAACTGATTTCTAATCGGACATAGAAAACTGTCGGTATTTGTTCCGTTGAGTTTCATTGGATAAGTAATAGTGCCACTAGTACAATCTCCTTCATCATTCCCTCTGTATCATCCTTCTCAGCTAGGAGCTGCATTTCAGCACATTTTCCTGGTGTAAGCAACTTGTGGTTGATATCTCTGGTGTTGCTAGCACCTGTAAGTAATGGTAACACTTACGGACAGCTTTGCTTACTATCTTAGAAGTATAATAGATAATCTCCAAAATCTAAAATATTGTTACCACCATAAAAACTGCTAAAATCGTAGAAATAGCATTTGCCCGTAACGCAGACAGATAATCGCGTATCAGTCGCTGAGTGTACTCGGAGAGTAGCATTAGCCGTGCCTGTAGTACCTCATTAGCCCTATTCACTCTTTCGCCACGTATGATTAACATTACCGTTTTTGTTTTCAGCTCCAATATTGTTAATTTGATAGCTATAATTTTTTAAGCTTAAGATCAGGGCTTCTTGATTTTTATTATTAGTATTTTTAGTATACGACATCCTCAGGTAAATTACCTAAAAAAAATATTTTACTGAACATCGCGGGTTACAGAGTGGTTACATTGCATTATAAAGAGAAATGCCCACTTCTGGGCCTAAACGTACAGTCAACTTTTTAAGAACTAAATTATGATTATTTTACATAAAATAAAATCACGCAGTGTTTTGAATTCTCTATTGACATATGTACATATATAAACATGTCGAAATGACATTCAATCCAAATTCCAGAGATATTGGGGAAAGGGGCCTTCTCCTTTCTGGTTTTGATTAAGATTAGAAATTGTAATATACCTTATACCGAGAATTAGTCGTTAATACAATGGATTCAGCATCATTGGACTAGGCTAGGTACATACATACTCCTGATCCTTCTGGATTCGCTTGATAAAATGTTTCTGGGATTGATTTCTCCATAACTAATGATGATACTGTCGTCTACTAAATAGTACCTATACAAACATATTTTTATCATCCCTCATTACATCTACCTGCAGAATGAGAGAGATATTATTTAAATCCAATGTGGGCCCGTGTACTTTAAAAACCATTGAAGCAGCCATGCAAGTTTCGACACAATATTTTTATTAGTTTTTGTATATAAGCTTAAGAAATATGCAAGAAAGGTAAAATCGCAGTTGCTGTAAAATAAGTCTTAAGAATTGTGATTACGGTATCTGAGACAATTAGGAGCTAGTTAGTAGTTAATGCGCGCAACGTCGCTGCAAACATTAGCGCTCTCTCCCCGAGGACATAATGACGCGATAATTAGCGCACATTGTACGATAAAGTGTTGCAAGACAATAATGCAATTAGCTGGAACTTTTATTGTATTACCTACTGCAAAAAATATGAAGCGGTAGTATTTTTGATGGCACTGACGGTCTGTAGGTAAATCTAAGCATACATATTGTAATTACACTTCTATCAATTATGTCGTACCCGTTGAAACATTGAAGGTACGCATAAAAATAAAGAAGGGACGACAAAACAAAACAAATGTAATAAAACATTGACCTACCAACAAATGGATCTCGTACTCACTCAAAAGTGTCCGAAGCAAAAGAGATACAAAACGCCAAATGAGAGACAAGCGCGTGCCAGTCTTTGCAAAGAAAACTCAACACTATTATAATGATACAAGGTTTCAAATTAGAAGGTTGAAGTATATATGTATGTATTAATATAATATACCTACATTTCTTCAGGTTGACTAGAGGCACTTTTTTTGTGAATTTTGTACTAGACCCGACGTTAATTTTTATTAGGTCAATTTAATAAAACTTTATTTTTTTAGTCACATGACTAGGTAAAACAAAATTTAGATTTTCGGGTTAAAGTCTTGTTGATTTGAATTTGGAAGTCATATTCTAGTTAATGTATATAGGGCATAATAATGTTCAACCTTTTTTAATTATTTGATGCGTAAAAAAACTAACTTGACGAATTTCGAATTCTTCAAATCAAATATTTGTTTGTAGTGAAATCCATTGATATCCATACAGTACAACATTCTCGATGTATATTAGAGATAGGAAAGCGGTTGACGTGGTTTCGGATTATGGGGAGGGGCTAGAGCGACAAATTGGCACACATTGTGTTGAGATTAGAATGGATCTAATTTTAATTATAATCGAACCTCTAGTGGCCAGCGTCAACCCCTGGGCATGGGTTGTTATGATAATTACATAGGCTTGAACATCCAACACATAGACTACGTTTGAAATGATTGAATTTCATTTGTAAATTCTGACCGAGACTTTATTTGCGTGGAATTCAAAATTGTCTCACACTTAACGATTACTATAAATATGAAAATGTGTTTGTTTGATTGTGTTTGATTTTCATATTGTAACTACTTATGCAGGCGTCATGATATTTTACACACCTTTTATTTTTTATACTACTCGGGTGGTAAACCTACATGATGGTAAGCGGTTACTTATGGACGCTAGCAACAACAGAAAATATCCTTATTTGAGAGGATGTGGGTTTGGGCCTGCGGTGCTCTCACTCATTGCACATAACACAACAGTAGGAGTAACAAGTTACCACTGAAGGAATATGATATTTTTCCAGTGGCCCGCTAACAAAGTAACAAAGGTGGAGAGACGGCACACGGCGGGTTTATTTAGTGGATGAGGGCCCCATACTTCCTGTTCGTTACCCTGAACGACGGAATGTACGGTTAGAAACATTTTTTCCCGCCTTTACAAAAAAAAAAGTAACAATTTGTTTTACTTTGTGTGGTACTTCCCCGATCGTGTCGGCCCATTTATTTTTTTAAGTAATTATACCTGTTTATTCAGCTATTAATTCAGGTAATAATCTATTGATATTATTTAGTATAACTTTTTTTTGTTTAGGCGAAAAAAAATCTACCTAATCGCACACCCCGTCGTTCGGCGCAACGAAAAGGGTAGTGTGGGGCCCTCACCCATTAAATAAACCCGCCGTGTGCCGTCTCTTGGTATTTCCCTACGTGATCGAATCCGTAATACGGAGATCCGTAGGAGAACGAGAGTGACCGACATAGCCCGCCGGGTTGCCATGCTGAAGTGGCAATGGGCAGGCCACATCGCTCGACGAACCGATAACCGTTGGGGACGAAAGGTTCTCGAGTGGCGACCACGTATCGGACGGCGCAGCGTAGGACGGCCCCCCACCAGATGGACCGATGATCTGGTCAAAGCTGCGGGGAGCCGTTGGATGCGGTCAGCACAGGACCGCTCGTTGTGGCGTTCTCTTGGGGAGGCCTATGTCCAGCAGTGGACGTTAAAAGGCTGATGGATGGATGGATGATGATGTGCCGTCTCTCCGTCTTTATTGGCGGGCCACCGGAGCCATATTACATTCCTTCAGTGGGTTATTTAGTATATCTAGTGCTATTTATCATAAGGATTGGGTAGTAAGTTCTATATCTAATCTAATCCATGTGATAACTAGGACCTAATCTACGTATTAATTATAAATTAGACTAAGTAAAGCACATGTTTTAGAGTGCGGAATAAATCTTATGGATAGTAATTAAAGTTACCAAAATAAAATTAATACTGAATTGAATTTAATCACTGTAATCAATTTAAATTACTCTTAATCATAATTATTAATAATTATAATTTAATTAATGTCGCAACTAAACCGCGTGAATACACCACATAATTTGATATAATTGCGATATTTGCTAGTATTGTGGCTAGGAGCAACGGGAATATTAAATACTCACTCGTTAATTATCTATTAATTAAATAATAGTTAATGAATATATCCATTTGGTAAATATTAACTTAATTTTTAGTGTAGTATGTATTTTGAAGTCGGTAATTAATCTATTTTAATGAATACTCACACAGTGCTACTATTCTAGACTTTAATAATTCCTGTATTGTCGAGGACTTTACAAACATACAATTTATGAACTTAAGATAGATCAAGATTCAATACAACTGAACCCTTTTGTTGTCAAATCAAACTCACAACATTCGACACGGTAGGTCAATATACGAGTATATAAACTATTAAGCCATATGTGCACTCAAATTACCTACCTGTTTGTGGTACCTAACCGTTATTTTTTTCAAAAATCTTAATGCATATTTATGGAACAAACTATTGTAAAAGTGGAAAAAGAGATTTTTACTGCGAGCGGGGCTCGAACCTGCGTCTCTTCCAATCCGGGGAAGTGCTCTAGACCGCTAAGCCATCGTAGTAGCCGACGGCTACACCCAATCTCCACTTGACAATTTCTTTATAGATGTCTTTACGATATCTAAAATATTATAAATGCGAAATTCGATCTTTGAATCCCTTTTCCTAAGTCGATTCATGTTGGTAACCGAAATATTGACACGCAAACCTTCGTTTTCCAGAAAAAAACCAATCTAATAAAAGTCCATGATTTGAAAAAGTCATCAGCCGTTTGTAATGTAATGATTATAATTCAATCCATCCAATCCATCAGCCTTTTAAAGTCCACTGCTGGACATAGGCCTCCCTAAGAATGGGGGATAGTGCCGTAATCGCCACGCTTGGCAGGTGGGTTGGCGGTCGCAGTGGATGTTGTTAATATTCGAAAGAGTGCTGCTGCCCACTCCCCCGGTATCCCTCAATCGGCTCTTACGACTCCCATGGGTGGAGAGGGGTGGGACAATTCTAATGCCGGCTCCACACGGAAATGTAACGATTGAACACTACCAATTCAAATAAAGTAAGTCGTGAAGTTATATCGCTCGCAAGCTACCAATAAGCCTACCTGCACTCTCGCTTCGCTCAAGTCCAGCCGCATTGCGAGCTCCTCCCGAGTGAACACGTCAGGGTACTGGGTCTTGTCGAATGCTCGCTCCAGTTCATGTAGCTGGTACGTAGTGAAGGTCGTCCGGCTGCGGCGCACCTGCTTGCACAAGAGATACAGGTCGATTGGGGAGCCCTTGAACGATCTATATTATCATAGAATAGCACTTGAATTAGCTTAGCAAAGCATAAAGAGAAAATTAGTTGATGTATTGTAGCTGTAGACCCTTGCTCATCCCAGCATGAATGGGTCGGCTCGATCAGGGAAGTACCACCATCTCACAGAAGATCACCGTGAAACAACGGTAGGTAGGTACTCCTGGTATGTGTGTCAAATGGTGAGTGAGAGTGCGTTCTATTCTTTCGTTAGTATCTTTCCTATCCTCTCCTTATTATACTTGTTTTCCACTTCAAGGAAATTTATAATTTCCTTGAAGATGGCGAAACGCGAGTGATGCCTCTGGTGTTGCTAGCATCTATAGGCTACGGTGACCGTTTAACATCAGGTGGGCCGTATTCTTGTTCACCACTCTCTTCCATCCATCAGCCTTTCGACGTAGGCCTCCCCAAGAGCCGTAGTCGCCACGCTTGGCAGGTGGGTTGGCGATCGCAGTGGACGTTGTTTATACTCGAGGCAGTGCTGCAGCCCACTCCCCCGATATTCCCTCAGTCGGCTCTTGCGACTCCCATGGGTGGAGATGGGTGAGACAATTCTAAAGCTGGCCCCACACGCCAAAGCCGGCCCCACAGGGCAACCCCTCACTTAGTATAAAAAAAAGAAATTTTAGTTTAGTGCAGTTTTACGAACATTTTGGAAAGTTCCTAGCAATTGAAGCTTCTCTATTATCACAGGATGAAGGGTAACTGGATTTCTCTTTTTCAATATATTACTCTCTCGCTGTTTGACACTGATCTCCTTTCAGATACGAGAGGGATTTAGGCTGTGGTCCACAAAGGTTGGCAGACTTAGCCAACAAAATCTCTGAAGCCTCGGTCGCGAACTCAGCAGGAGCGGGGGGTGCGCTGTACCCGGTCTCGAAGCCAGAGGGCAGACCGCGCGGCGCTAGAGCGGTGTGTTATGTTACGAGTTAGCATCTTTGTTCGTTAACAAAGATGCTAACTTGTAACGCGAAATGTTTAAACAGCAAGGACAACATCCTTTTGATACTAATTCCTTCCTAAAGTTTGATTTATTGTTGGCAAAAGAAGATGTAAATTCTAATACGTCACTACGTTAAATGCAGACGCGCGGGCGCCGCTAGATTGCTACGCACCGCTCGAGAGCCGAGACCTTAGACTTGCATTCCCGTCCAAAAAACGTCAGCAAACACAATGGCATTGAGGTCGAATTCCTATTTTTTTATACTACTTGGGTGACAAACAAGCATATGGCCCACTTGATAGCAATCTGTTACTGTAGCCTAATCTCGATAGCACATTCATACTTAACGTCTTTGGGTGACGCCTGCATCATCTGTCGGAAGTATTTTCATACATTATACCGACCAGGTAAACTTAATTTTACAATTAAGATTTTACCTAATAATGACGCAAACCCTATAAATATTTAGATATTTTTATATATATTTTTAGCATTTGACATGCTTAGCAACATACATTAAACACAAAGTGAAAAATGTGAAATCGAAAATAACAGTCACGAGCAGGAGGAGTTTACCTGGTCGGTATAATGTATGAAAATACTTCCGACAGATGATGCAGGCGTCATCCAAAGACGTTAAGTATGAATGTGCTATCGAGATTAGCAGTCAGGAGCAAGGGTCACGATGGCTGAATTGGCAAAGCATCTGGACGGTATGCTGGAGATTCAGGTTCGAATCCTGCTCGTGACTGTTATTTTCGATTTCACATTTTTCACTTTGTGTTTAATCTCTGAATAGTTTAAAGTACAAATTATTTGTGAATGAGGAAAAAGAGATTTTTAGTACGAGCGGGAATCGAACCCGCGTCTCTTCCAATCTGGAGAAGTGCTCTAAACCACTGAGCTACCGTTTCGACCTTTTCGGTCATCCCAATCTCGAATAGTTTTCTGAATAGTTATTCAGTGTTTTGTCTTAGTCACTTATATGACAATTTCACGTTGAAAGAATGGAATAAAGCACTGAATAATTATTCGGAGCTTATGCAATGTAATAAACAGTAAAGGGGTTAAAACTGAATCCATCAATTCAAACAAGTTACCTTGCGTGGTCTCCCTGAATCCATAGCCTCAAGATGATCATGCTCAATGTGATCATGGCTATGCTCGCTATGCTCGGCGTGATCGTTCTCGTGTTCGTGTTCATGCTCAGAGTCAGACTGCACAACGCTCTCGCTCTTCAACTCTATCCGATCTGATGGAAGAAACGGTAGTTATATCCAACATTGCAAATTAATTTTGGTATTATTATGAATTAAATAGTTTCTGCGTCTGCGTGGATAATAAAATCTACTCCATTAAGCCATTTAATGCGTACATCCCGAAGCCTGAACCTCTTTAATCCTCTCCCTAATATCCTTCGTATCTTCTCCTTAGTATCCATACTATCCTCTCATTATCCTTCTCCCCACCTCCTATACCTTACCAAGGAGTAGGCGACGCGCGAGTGTTCCTCTGGTGTTGCTAGCCTCTATTAGGCAAGTATAAAAAAAACTATCCCATAGAAACTTTTTATTGGGTAACTGGTGGACGTACAAGGGCACGTGATCATGAATGCTGTAAAGTAATCGAAACGCATCAATGTAAGATGCAAATCAAGTAAACGCGATAGATTTCGTAAACGTAGTTTTATTTTATAATATGTAACATTCGCGTAAATATATGGAAGAGGATATATGATTAGTAGGATTGAAACATTTAAGTACCTAAATGAGTGAATAATAATGTCGAGTACGTTTTTTTGTAGATTATTGATATTTTATTAATTGGTACTTCGTAGTAATTGGCGCCGTTCATAGTTTGGTAATGTTGAATAACATTACCAAAGCCACAAACGTAATAGATATTTTTGTTTGTTGTAAATAAATTTAAAACCTTTTTTCCAGTTATTTCCAGTTATTATTTAGCTTCAAAAGCAATCTATGTAAACAAAATTATGTTTGAATAACATCGGAATCTACCGTTATAGAATACTAGCTAGTTTTGAGGTTATAAATCTCATGTACCTGATATAGTAGCGGGATAAAATGTATACCAGTTTTTAAGTCTAGCTTTAGAATGATGCTCGAATAGACAAACAGATAAACAGAAAAAGATTTTTAAAAACTGTTTTGTGTATATACATACTAGTAACTGTTTTGTGTACATTTTTTTTTCAAATATCTAGGTACAGACATAGCTCTGTTACATTTTTATAAAAGTATGGAAACAACTTTAGGTATAGAAAGGACTCCATAGCGTCATAAAATATTCTTGTTTAAATTTAATTAGCGTTAAAAATGTTGCAAATATTAAGTAGTCAAATATATTAGAACCAAATAACGCACTTTCCCACAGCCTCACATTTGATTGACATGACATCGATCTGCTAATCCGGCTCCCGTTCCAGACCAGCCGAATAAAGACCCTACACATACCAACATAAGCTAAAAACAAAAAAATCAACCTTATCATAAACAAATAAGCTTCAATTTCCGTCGCCGTGAACTTTGACCCTCGTTTCAATCTCTGAGTTTAACAAAACACGTGTATTGTTGAGCACTTAACGTCAAATAGTTCTCTATTTATTTATACTAATTCTATTTTTATACAGGCTTTGATACATTTGTACAATACGATGAACGAATACAGAGATTATAAAGATGTTCATTATGTTCTACTTTGTAATGTTTATAATGGTAATCGAAGTTTTAACAGAGGGGTGAAACCAGACGGACATAAAACAAGCTAGGATTGAAGCTGGTTTTAAATTTGCAGTGATTAAAGAAATTTAATTTAAAAAAAGTATACTGCATCTACTTATATAGCAGTGATAGCCTAGCATGTGGTGATGGACTAAGAATATAAGTGTCACCACTCCATTCTTTCCCACGGATGTCGTACAAAGCTACTAAGGGAAGTAAGCAATTATCAACCATTGCATTTCTGGTGATAGGGCTGGGTACCAAGTGGGAGTATTCACTTGCTATCAGGCCCGAGTGGGTTGGTACCATCGTCTCCTGTGTGACCATCCATGAAGTACCTCGGTATGTTTTGCTTGTAGCAGGAGATAGCCGTTAATTTGTTCATTTCATATTTGTGAAATGAAATGGTGAGCAGCGGCTTGACAATACTCTCGGTACAGTTGAGTCCATGAGTGGCGGTTACCATCAGGTGGGCCGTGGCTCGTCTGCGACCATAGGCAATATTGGCAGACCACTGGAAATGCCGTGTGAGGCCGGCACCAAGAATAGCTCCACCCCGTCTCTTCCTATGGGAGTCGTAGAAGCCGACTAAGGGATTACCGGGGGACCGGGCAGCAGCATTCCCCTGTGTACTAAAAACACCCACTGCGATTGCCAACCCGCCTGCCAAGCGTGGCGATTATGGTAAAACCCCCATTTTGGGGAGGCCTATGTCCAGCAGTGGACGATGAAAGGCTGATGGATGACTGCAACTGCGTGATCACTTCAGTGGTTTGAACTGAATTGTACATAGGTAGCTAAACTTAGTTGCACGACCATCTAATTTCAGAAGATTATGAGAATGACGCGTTAGCCATTTTCACTAAAATTAAAAAAACTAACACAATTGTAAATCTTTACAAAAAATCTGGTAAAACCTATTAAAAGCTATCTAGAATTAACAAATAGATTTAAAAAGAAGATCAGACTAAACGCGTTTTATGGATTTGAATCAGTCGCATAGTATATTCGATGTAATCCCTTCAAATTGGCACTTCAGTTCCCTTACAACAGCTTTTTTCCTTGTTATCAACGACTGTGTTTTGAATGGTATTTTGTAAATAATGAAATATGAATTCGATCAATAAACTTTAGTTAAGTTAGTAACAAAATTAGTCGGTTTGTATGTATCTTACAACACCTATAAATTGTCTTATGTAACTTTTTTAGCATCTGACATGCAGGATATCTCATTTTCCACGATCACTTTTTGTAAAATATCTTACTTATTAGTTTTTAACGGATCTCAAATAAATATCAAAGTAATACCATCATTTGGTAGTAAATCACGGTACTAGAGTATAGTAGTACATGGTATATGTAATAACAAATTTGATTGTAGTAGAATTACAAATCGTTACGTGGTGCCTAGAACAGTAATTCGGCGTGAGGCGCGCGGCCAGCGGTTGTTCCACACTGCTAAGTGTAGAACCAACGCCGGTGCACGGGCTCCTCTACGTCGCCTCTTAGAACTGTACAACACACATTTCTTGAATCTAGATATATTCGCTCTCTTGCCCGGTCAATTTAAGAAGTCGGCCTTTAAAATTCATACACTAGACTAAAGCTCTGCTTCCTGCCTAACGAGGTATATTTTGTTATTGAATGAACGTTCCTATAGGTATGACACTTTGTTATTTTTTAAAAAAGCTGTCTAAATTATTTCGCGGACATTGATGTGGGTTATACATTCACCTCATTTTTTTTTTCACTTTGTGTTTAAGTTTTTCACTTTGTGTTTAATGTATAGTGCTAAGCATGTCAAATGCTAAAAATATATTTAAATATCACCTCATTTTCTTAACTATATTCATAATAACATTGTGTAAAATGTATAACTGTTATTTGTCCCAATAAAGAAAGATAAAATAGAGTACCTCAGGGTTCCAATCTGGGGCCACTATTACCGATCATATTGAAATGGATTCATGTAGAAATGCAGTATAAATTACCCAAGATTCTGCTGTGGTGAGCAGTTTCGTTTAGGTACTTGATATTTAACAACCAAATCATCATCTAATAATATTATGACTTTTGCTGGTCTCACATTTACCAATTTAATTAAAAAGATCTGCATTTAATTCAGTCATAGTCTCACCCGAAGCCTTATTAGAAGACAATTCACCACTG
Source organism: Leucoma salicis (assembly GCA_948253155.1). Lineage (NCBI taxonomy): Eukaryota > Metazoa > Arthropoda > Insecta > Lepidoptera > Erebidae > Leucoma > Leucoma salicis. Next base: position 13,263,781 of record OX411828.1, on the reverse strand, counting down.
AGTAGATTGTTTCGAGCTACCATTATTTTTTAATTATTTCTTCCATTGACTTCTTCATCACATCCATAACAAAAAACAAAGCTGTAGGGAAATGGATTTGGATATTTTCATCTCTTATCTTAGGCGATCCTGATCTCAGCATTCATATTATAAAGAGGCCCTTTTTGAAGACCATCTAATGTGATATACCTTTTTAAATCCATTATACGTCAAGGCTCTGATATCTTGGGGTTTATTATTGATACGCAAGATACGGCGGCAGCTACTTTTGCTACTCATATTCAATTACTATAGTAAATTCAAAGCAAAAGTAACAGCTTTTAATCTACCGCTTCTCTATAATATGGGAAGCCATATGCACCAGCAAAAGAACTAATCATTACGTAGTTACAATAGCGTTAGTGTAATCCTTACGCGATCAGTCAAGTGTATTAATAACTACATACAAAGAGCTTCATATGGGTATTGTGTAAAAATATTATATTGCTTTATGACTGTGTTGTTGTACGGAGAAGTCGCCGCAGGGGGTGATAATTATGTGGTAATAATGTTAGGGATATTTTGGTTGTTAGTGTTAAATTCTAATGTTAAATAAAAATATTTTTGATGACTGTGATTTTTATTTTACTAAAAGTAAATAAAAGTTCGAAAGAAAAAGGTTAATAATATCAAACGCTATTTTCAAATCAAAATAGTAAAACAGAAGTTGACATGTCTTTACGCTTTGTTTCTCAATGTATTAGTTCAATGGGGATCCACGAGCAATGCTGAGCACAGATGGCGCTATCGGCGAGATGGCCACTGTCAAATTGTAGTTGCTTTGTTTGCCTAAGAATTGGTTGCTATTTTTTGTGTTTAATCCGGTTAATCAGCGATATTGTTAAAATGTAAAGTACATGGATAATCTTCCATTCTTTAAAAATGTTCGATTACTACAGCATTTTTGCAACTTTTTCCACTTGAATTGAATGTTGGGTCTTTGGGGAATAAATGTACACCGGGGTCATTACATTTTGGTACAACACACAGAGTTATAATATTACGAGAGAACTAAAATTTACCAAATTATTGGTTATAAATTGTATGGAAATGACAGTATTCAATGGCCATGTTGATAATAGGCCATCTGCCGTAAAATGATGGCAGTAATTTCTCCTGGTGGTAGACTTGGGTAGGTACCAAGTGTGAGTACTCATCTGACCCCAGCGATTCCATCTTCTTCTGTGAGACCAACTGTGAAACATCTCTTTGTGTTTCGATTATAGTGGGAGATAGGTGAGTGGGCCACCTCATTTTCAATCAGCAAAATTAAATGGTGAGCAGCGACTTAGCATTCTTAGTATTGCTTGGTCCATAAGCGTTGTTTACCACTTACCATCAGGTGGGCTATGGTTGGTCTGCCATTATTAGTATTATAAATATCATGAAGAATCAAGCCTCTGTATTGGGGGCCAATCTAAAACTCGGATTTAAAATTCAGTACAATATGAAAACCAGTCAACAACACTATAATAGGTACAGTATTTTATTTATTGTGAAATAGGTAATGAACCTGTTTATTTTTAAATACTAGACTTGTACGTATAACTACTACGTACAAGTATATCGATTTACCTATCTAAGTTTGGCGTTAGCCATCAATCAAACCATCACGACTTCAAAAAGATCTTAGTTTGTATTGAATAATGTATATCTATATTACTATTATAAAGCTGTAACAGAGCTATGTCTGTACATTTCAGTTATTTGTGAAAAAATTACTGTAATATGCTATATGCATCCATCCATCCATCCATCAGCCTTTCGAAGTCCACTGTTGAACATAGGCCTCCCCAAGAGAACGCCACAACATGTGTTTCGCTCAAATGGGGGATAGTGTCGTAATCGCCACGCTTGGCAGGCGGATTGGCGATCGCAGTGGATGTTGTTAATACTCGAGGGAGTGCTGCTGCCCACTCCTCCGGTATTCCCTTAGTCGGCTCTTACGACTCCCATGGGTGGTGAGGGGTGGGACAATTTTAAGGCCGGCCACACACGACAGATAGGCTATATAGGCGTGTCTAAACACAAAACGATTTTTTTAGATTTTTCGTCTGTCTGTTTATCTGGTTGTTTATTCGCGCAACACGCAAAAAATACTGAACAGATTTTGATGCAACTTTCTTTATTTGATAGCTCTTCATTAGACTCAAAACCGTACGTTTTATCCCGCTACTATATCGGAAACCTGATATATAACCCAAAAACTAGCTTTAGGCGCGCGACTCCGCCGCCATATAAACCTTACTTAAAATTTATAAAGGATAGTGAAGTGGCTTACTAATAAGTTATATTAATAAGTTCTTTTCTTACTAATATTATAAATGCGAAAGTGAGTTTGTTCATTTGTTTGTTAGGCTTATAACTACTGAAACAATCATCATAAAATTTTGCACAAATAATCGAAGCCCAAAAAGAACGTAGGCTACTCTTCATACCGGAAAAATTAGTGGTTCCCGTTGGATAGCTAGTTTTGCATAGAGATAAATAATCTGCTGTAATGTGATTTATTTAAAATTGTAAAGTCTACGACGGAGTCTCGAGTAAAATATAGTAAACTGATAAACAGATAGACATGGGGGGTTCGACGGAATCTCATATCTTACAATCGACATCGTATCGACTCGATTGTGATTGGTAGAGAAAACGACGTCCGTCTAACCCAAATGGACTCTTTAATGTTATTTAAGATCGTCTATCATCATAGATGAGACACGATATTTGAACTCCACCTTTTTGAACAAGCACCTTATGCTATTAGCAGTTATATAATACTGTTTTTCCTAAAATCTAAATTTTGCAGAGATGATTCGCAAAGGGTTAAATACAACGGAAAATATGATATTTAATATTCTTATTACGGCTTTAATACGCGAATAAAAAGAACTAATTGCCTTGGTGGTGCAGCGGTAGTGTTCGATTCCCGGGTCGGGCAGTGTTATTGAGCTTTATCGTAAAAAGAAAAATTCTCAGTAGCAGCCCGAAGTTTGGAAATGTGCCCGGTAGACGGCAATAGGCTCACCCCCTATTACGTGCGACTTAACATAGCTAGCGAATCGTCGGTGTATAATACACCTCTGTCTACCCCTTCGGGAAATACAGGCGTGATGCTATGTGTGTATAAAAAGAAAGAGCTTGCCTATCCCAGCATAAATGGGCTCGATGGGGGAAATACCACACACACACTCTAACAGAATATCAGCGTGAAACAACGGCAGGTACTACTAACGACCGTTGTGTTTCACATGGAGAGTGAGAGCGCCAGAGAATGAAACCCCTTACCTATATCCTCTCTTTATTATTCTTCCTCTCCAACTCCTATACCTTTCGTTAGAGACGACGATGCGCGAGTGACGCATCTATAGGCTACGGTATAAGCTACGTTCCGTAGCCTACGAATCTGTCCGTGTGGTGACGGACTAAGAATACAAGTGTCACCACCCCGTTCTTTCTCACGGGTGTCTTATGAAGCGACTAAGGGAAGTAAGCAATTATCATTCATTGTATGATTGGCGGTAGGGCTGGGTACCTGCCCTGCTCGTGACTGTTATTTTCGATTTCACATTTTTCACTTTGTGTGTAATAAAAAAAAAATATTAGAGCACGATCACAATGCCACCTATCGAGTCCAATAGTGAATCTAAAACATCCAGAGACCCACTCCAACACACAAAAACTTTGATCAAGATTAACACACGTAGAGAAGAGTATATTGGTCTTCGATCATCAATACCAACACGATACTGTGTCACGAACAAAATCAAGCTAAAAACTTTCAGTGTGAATATATACCTATACAGCTACATCTATTTACTAACGAACTGAGACAAAGGTTTTAACAGTTTTAAGTACAACCTCATTACAATCATGGCACTTAGTAATAAAGTAACAAATTTTTAAAATATTATCTTTCATTTACGATCATTCGTCACAAAAAACGAGCAAAGCAATAATTTACTACTGCCACTTACTTAAAACTGAAAAGACAAATAACATTTACTATGAAATTAAACTTAAATAGCAACAATTAAAGTAATTTTTGAACTAAACAAAAAAGAGCTCACTTCCCAAATGCGCTGTTATTTACCGAGACGGATTTTTTGAGACGACGCGATATCTATTGCGTTGTTTATCGAAAATATTGGTAAAGCATCTGGAACGGTATCTACTCTAGGAGATGCAGATTTAAGTTCTGCTCTGACTGTTATCTTCAATTTCACATTTTCGCACTTTGTGTTAATATATTTTTTAATATATAAAAATATCAAAATATATTCGTCATTGATATCTAATAACCATGCTTAAAAAGCGATTTAGTCAGGTTTTTTTTTAGTCAGAAGGTTTTTACAATAAAACTAGGTAGATAAATATATCATCCAAATTAGCGGTGACGTGTGCTTTGCCACCCATCACGTCACGTATCCGCGGGGATGAAAAGTGGGTAGTGGAAGGCCGGTGTTATGACAAGTCAAACTCAATTGTTTCCGGCTACGCCTCTGGTAATCTGGTGTGTAAAATATATTCTACATAGTTATCCATTCATCCATCCATCAGCCTATCAACGCCCACTGCTGGACATAGGCCTCCCCAAGAGAATGCCACAACGAGCGGTCCCGTCATGGGGGATAATGCCGTAATCGCCACGCTTGGCAGGCGGGTTGGCGATCGCAGTGGATGTTGTTAATACTCGAGGGAGTGCTGCTGCCCACTCCCTCGGTATTCCCTCAGTCGGCTCTTACAACTCCCGTAGGTAGAGAGGGGTGGGACAATTCTAAAGCCGGCCCCACACGGCCAACATGTTGTATGAGTAGATACTACTTTCGTATAGTCCAATTCTGTTTTGTTAACTGCCTCGGTGGTGCAGCGGTAGTGTGTGTGACTGCTGATCTTGAGGTCTTGGGTTCGATCCCCGGGTCGAGCAATGTTATTGAGCTTTTCCGTAAAAAGAAAAATTCTCAGTAGCAGCCTTTTTTTTTACTATTATAGAATGGATTTTAGGAGGAGTGCCCACCACTCACCCACGGATTGTCAATCCCGGTTATCTTTGGACAGAATAACCTAAGATTACCAATCCGCACTCTCACAGATAGAGGAGAAGTGATAATAGCAAAGTAGCATGCACGATAATGACAAAAAACTCACCAACGCGACACCCATGCGATACGGTAACTCTCAGAACCACAATATAAATGAGTCATTTGTTGCCATTTGTTGGTGAGTTTTTTGTCATTATCGTGCATGCTACTTTGCTATTATCACATTCTCCTCTATCTGTGAGAGTGCGGATTGGCAATCATAGGTTATTCTGTCCAAAGATAACCGGGATTGACAATCCGTGGGTGAGTGGTGGGCTCTCCTCCTAAAATCCATTCTATAATAGTAACAATGGACTTCCGCCAAGTGTCGCCTCATTCAATTAATTGTCTTTTTTTTTGTTTAGGCGGGAAAAAATGTTCCTAACCGCACACCCCGTCGTTCGGGGCAACGAACAGGGTAGTATGGGGCCTGCATCCACTAAAGAAACCCGCCGTGTGCCATCTCTCCGCCTTTATTGGCGGGCCACTGGAACTATGTTACATTCCTTCTGTGGTCCGCCGGCGGCTTACCCTTTCGGGTACCCTCTATCTCAGTAGCAGCCTGGAGTTTGGAAATGTACCCGGTAGACGGCAATAAACTCGCCCCCTATTACGTGGGACCTAAACATAGCTGGCGAATCGTGGGTGTGTAATACACCTCTGCCTACCCCTTCAGGGAATACAGGCATGATGCTATGTTATTTTTTTGTTTTGTTAAATTTTACACTATTTACATTGAATTTGATGATAAACGACGTAATTGGCAATTTTAAATCATTGCAAGAACACTCATAGGCTCTATTGTAAAATTTGTAAATGTTTCACTGAGTCAGCACAAATATTTGTGTGACACACCACTGAATTAGGAGTTTGAGTGCAATATGCCCTTGATATGTAATTATTTGTAAAATACTCAAGGATATACATGTTTACTTGCTTTTGCGTTGATATTTAAAATATTTTCCAAAATACCTACCGGCATGTCTGTCTGTGTGTCCTAGTATATTATCAATAGTATAAGCAGCACCACGGCGACCAGCTTCAGACATAATGACGTCACAACACTAACACAATCCAATTTATTTTGTTCAATAATTTTTTTAATAATTATTTAAATAAATAAAATCAATAAAAAAATGTCCGTTAATTCACTTAGATTTGAATTAATATTGATTTATTAAATAATGTAATTTATTAAATGTAATTTATTTTATTTAAATTAAATTCGCGTAAATAGTTGACAGTCGGCCGTTACAACTTTATTACTCAAATTGCAAACTTCGACTGACGATTTGACAACTTGGTGAAAGCTTTCCGTATCAACGCCTGGTTCTGGACGTAGCTTTATTTGTCTGTTGATCTCTTTTTTACTTGGGTTAAGTTGTATATGCATGTCTTTGTTACTCGCCCCGCCTTGCAGTTGGGATTGGTGGGCAAGTTAAGTTAAGGGTGATGAATGGATTAGGTTATAAGTATCACGCGGTTCTGAAAGTCGTTCGTTCGTTTATTAAGCTTTTAACATCTGGGTTTATTAGTTCAATGAATTTTAAAAGAAAGGGCTAGAGATAAATTTATTGTTCTCAAATTCATATCACAAGCAAATTTTTTTTAGGTAGTAATTAGGTGATAAATAAATAAATATTCACGGACATATCACATAATGTCCTCTGGTTCTAAACTAAGCTTTATGCTTGTGCTATGGGTACCATTGGGTCTAGCCAAATTGCATTCTATGATCGCTAATGCTAATAGAAAACTATGGAATAATAAAATGTATGGACAATTAACATCTCTACCGTTAAGTCATGTGACTACGTTAGAGCGTTATATAGATATTGTTAAAGACTTAGATAAATATAGGTTCTTTATCTAAGGTGAAAGATGTGAAATTCCCATACATTTAAATAGTTTTTAATTAGCGTTAGCGATCATAGATCATAGATTACGTACAGATTACGGATGCAATACCATATATGTCACTTTTTCTTTGCAAATATATACATATTATAGATAGAAAACACCCAGACGCAGCATAAATATTTGTGTGCATCACACGAGGCTCTACCATTAAAAAACCTGGTCATCTCTCGAGGACCTATCTTCCCCAGGGGTTATCGATTCGCCAAGTGATGTGGTCTTCTCAAAAATCATTTTGATATTTTTATATATTTAATTCTTCTGATATTTAGGCGAATGTTACACATTTTGAAATAAAACTACGTTTACGAACTCTATCGCGTTTACTTGATTTTCTACTATCCTGACGTTTCGAATACTTTACAGCATTTTTGATCACGACTTAGGTGGTAGACGTCCAAGGCTGATAGGCAGAGTAGTATTTCGTAAAAGTAACTTTATTTCAAAATGTTTATATATTTTTTTAAAATAATTGCCATTGAGATATCTTGACAATTGCTTGGGACTGCGAAATGCTCAATTGGCCAAGCAGCTGAGATGGTATTACAGGAGGTGCAGGTTCAAATCCTGCTTGTGACTGTTATTTTCGATTTCGCATTTAGTGTTAATTCTCATAGTCACTTAAGCAAGTCCCACCATAATACAAGACTATTAAATAAATAATAAATATAAATAAATCATTATACACAGACATTTCACACAATGTCCTGTGGTCCCAAACTAACACTAAACGCTTGTGCTACGGGTACCAGATTACGGATATAATACATAAATTTCCTTTTTTTTTTGTAAATAAATACTTACACATAATAAATAGAAAACACCCAGACGTAGTACAAATATCTATGTTCATCCCACAAATAATCGTCCTGAGTGGGGTACGAAACCACGACCTCGTGCACGGAAGTTGGTTACACTACCGACTACGCCATGAGGCCCAGCTACACTTCTAAATGACATCGAGCTGCTGACAATTTCCGGGAATCAAATCTCGTTATTAGCAGTTGCATACTTATGACAGAAATACAAAATCTCCATTGAAAAGTTAATTAAGTGTTATCTCTTAATGAATAGCAAGCTATTGTAAGATAATGTAATATAATGCAAGACAATCCGCTTTCAAAGTTGTACAAATCTTTATAGACTCAGTTTGTAAGGGTTAAGCTCTTAAGAGCAGGTTTTTTCTTCGAATGAGTATTTAAGCTGATCTTAACAGGTAATGGTTTAGTTTCTACCATATCAGGATTTATCAGCTGATTACTGTAACATTGAAATGTGTTTGGCAAAAGATGAGGTAGGTTTTTTTTTCACTAACTTAATTATCATCACGCTTGCAGAGTAGGCAAAGAGAACAGAGTGCCAAAAGGCTCTATTCTTGCATACATCGCTCGCTTCCTCAACATACATAATTCTCTTCATACACGCACGCCGGTTTTGGAGACTCCTGACTGAATTATGTGTTAATAAATATACATACATAGACTCAAGCTCTTTTTCTTCCTAGAGGGGTATGCAGAGACTACAGATTGACGCCGACCGGCTACGGCCGTGTGGGGTCGGCTTTAGAATTGTCCCACCCCTCTCCACCCATGGGAGTCGTAAGAGCCGACTGAGGGAATACCCGGGAGTGGGCAGCAGCACTCTCTCGAGTATTAACAACATCCACTGCGATTGCCAACCCGCCTGCCAAGCGTGGCGATTACGGCACTATTCCCCCATATGAGCGCACAGGAGCGCTCGTTTTGGCGTTCTCTTGGGGAGGCCTATGTCCAGTAGTGGACGTCAAAAGGCTCATGGATGGACAGATTGACGGCTTTCCGCTACCGCACTTTTCACCCCCGTGGAAACGAGACGGTTGGCGAACCACGTCGTCGCCATTCTGATGATTTTTACAAAAATCTCCATTGCGTTCCCAATGGATTAAAAAAATAAAATTTTTGATCTATGACATGCTCAGCTACTTTAAAGAACAAATTATTTGTGAAATATGGAAAAAGAGAACTTTAGTGCGAGCGGGAATCGAACCTGCGTCCCTTCCAATTCGAGAGAGCATTGTCATGTGCTATTTATGCAGACCGAAAATGTTTAAAAAATCGCGACATCTAATATGTATGAATTTTGATTACTAAATTAAATTTACTATATTGAATTAATGAATGCCGATAGGTGGCGTGGTTTGTAAAGACAATTAATGTGATGTGGAGATTGGGAATGACCGTTGGTCAGTGCGATCGCATAGCCTTTAGGTTATATCTCAGGTTCTTAATATATGTTAGGTATATTCAATAAAATGTATAGGTACCAGTTTTAAAGTCTAATCAAGAACTATCAAACAGAAATAGCATCAAAATATGTTCAGTAGGCTTTGCGTGATGTGCTAACAAGCAAACATAAATTCTAAAAAAATGTTTTGTCATCATACATTCATGAATACAAGAATAAGAAGTATGTATACAAGAAGATTAAAGAAACAGATATAGGTACAATTTAAGTTGACTGTGAATGGGTAAGTTGGTAGAGGTCGACCTAGACGAACGTGTTTTGACCAGATCGTAGACGTTCTTAAGGAAGGTCAGGTTAAGAGTACTCGTAACCAACGAGCATGCATGAAAGCACAGATGAAAGAAGATAGAAGTGTTCTCTGCCTACCCCTACGGGGAAAAGGTGTGATAACATTATCATCAGACCCACCTTAATAGCCTAATACACAGTATTTTTTCTCAAATACTCTCTGTTGTAATAATAAAATCCTAACTATTAATTTTTTTATCTATATTTTTTAGTATATGACATGCTCAGCTACTTTTTAAAGTACAAATTAATTGTTTCCCGCTCGCACTGACGTTATCTTTTTCCTCATTCCAAGTAATTTGTATCTTAATTACTAGTAGCATCACGCCTGTATTCCCCGAAGGGGTAGGCAGAGGTGTATTACACACTCACGACTCGCCAGCTATGTTTGAGTCCCACGTAATAGGGGGCGAGCCTATTGACGTCTACCGGGCACATTTCCAAACTCCGGGCTGCTACTGAGAATTTTTCTTTTTAGGAAAAAGCTCAATAACATTGCCCGACCCGGGGATCGAACCCGAGACCTTATGATTAGCAGTCGCATACACTACCGCTACACCACCGAGGCAGTATTACTTAATTACTAGTCTTATTAATAAATACATATTAATATTCATATGTAGAGTTCAAAGCCTCTCATAATGGGTGCAAACAATGAAACGTCTGTCTCGACTCGCAGTCGGATCAGAACTACGCCACGCCACTAATTTGACGGGTGCTTCCTTCCGGCGCTAGAGGGCGTCGTCAGTGATTTAATCGCCGAGTTCCGTTCTTCCTTGAGCAGCATCATATCTTGTAATTTAGATGTACGTGTAAGTACTGCTCCGTAATTATTTCGCTTCACCTCAGTCTTCCGAACTCGAAAGAACAGCGCCTTTTTATTCTGTGATTAAATTATTACAGGAAAGTTTTTTAACCAGTGCGCAAATTTTTTTGGTGGTTCTGTATCAGTAGTAGAACATATTTTCATTAAATGTTAAATCTGTTTATTTTTTTATCCTACTTGAAATCAGCAAAATGTGGACACCAATCTTACTAGCAGCTCGAAGCTTTATTTTCTGCATTTTGATGGTTCTAAGCCCATGAAAGTTTAAACGAAAAATTGTAACTACTCTTACAAATAACTTCAGGTATCTAAACTTAAAAAGTCTATATTTAGATATTTTTATATATATTTTTAGCATTTGACATGGTTACACACTGGACACTATACATTAAACACAAAGTGAAAAATGTGAAATCGAAAATAACAGTCACGAGCAGGACTGTTATTTTTGTTTGCTCCTGACTGCTAATTATCGAAAATAGCAGTGATGAGCAATTGTCACGATGGCTGAATTGGCAAAGCATCTGGATGGCATCTAGGAGATGCAGGCTCAAATCCTGCTCGTGACTGTTATTTTCGATTTCACGTTTTTCACTTAGTGTTTAATTAAAAAGTCTAGTTCGAACCTGATAAAATTAGCGGTCGGTAACCTGCATATATACCTACGCGCCGGCGCATTGAACGAGCGATGTCGTAGGTATCTACAGAAGCGCGCCCGCCGTGTGACCATAAGTTTCAAAATACTTTGGAAAATCCAAAACGCCTCATAATCTTCATTTTTAACAATAAAATTGATTATTTGATAAGTAACTAATCATGTATTGGTCTTACTAAGTAGTTTTCAATTAATCACATAGATAACGTTAACTTCAAAAAATACTAATGTGGCTCTCATGTCTTATACGCCGTCTAGCGCTAATTTTAAGAAGTACTTATATATTGGTCTATAGTAGTAGTTCAAATAGTTCTCACGAAATAAGTTTTAGCGCTGGTCTTAGTGTACCATTGTGCCATCGAGCCGAGCGTAAATATCCACAAGTTTTTTATTTATTTAATAAAATATTAAACCACTTAGAATCAGACCGTGAAAAGTAATAGGGCTCAATTCGTAATAATAATTCGTAAAAAAAAAAAAAGATTAGTAAAGTATTTCGGTCATTATCGTGTTAACATACATTACCTAGAACACACGGACATCCAAGACATAACTTTTTAAACAGTTTTTTAACTAGTCTAAATAACAAAAATGGCACAAAAAATATCATGAGTGTTAAAAATAGAAAACACAAAGTGAAAAATGTGAAATCGAAGATAACAGTCACGAGCAGGATTCGAACCTGCATCTCCTGGATACCGTCCAGAAAGCATCAGGACGGTATCCAGGAGATGCAGGTTCGAATCCTGCTCGTGACTGTTATTTTCGATTTCACATTTTTCACTTTGTGTTTAATGTATGTTGCTAAGCATGACAAATGCTAAAAATATATATAAAAATATCTAAATATGTTAAAAATAGTGTTTTTTCTTGATATATATGTGTATATAATATTTTACAAGTGCAATATATGATAAATAGAGACATTTTAAGTTTGAAAAATCATTTGTTCTGAGTAGAACGAGAGCAGTACCCACCTAAACGCTTCGCTTATGAGTAAACTCTTTTCGTTAGTGATAAATTTATTTTTTAGTACTAAGACATATCAAAATAAAATATACGTGTTTATTAAAATTTGTTTAAGTTTATTACTTCAAAATTTGCGTACTGGTTAAAACATTTACCTGTATACTCATTTAAAGTAGGTACCTATATTTTTTTTAAACGTTTGGTCCAAGTGGACGAAGCGTTGAGCAAAATCTATTTAGGAATTAAACAAACTGTGAAAATGTGAAATCAAAAATAGCATTAGATTAAATACATCCGATAGGTGGCGTGGGTCGTAAAGATAAATGTGATGTGGAGATCGGGTATTACCGTTGGTCAGTGCGATAGCTTAGCGGCTTAGAACACTTCCCCGGATTGGAAGGGATGCAGGTTCGAATCCCGCTCGCACTGAAGTTCTCTTTTTCCACATTCATTTTTCACATTTGTACTTTAAAGTAGCTGAGCATGTCAAAAGCTAAAATAAAGATCAACATGTCGAAAATAACAGTCACGAGCAGGATTTGAACCTGCATCTCTTGGAATACCCTCCCAGAAGCTGCGCCAATTCAGCCATTGTGACAAGTGCTCGGGAATGCGAATTTCGATATCACATTCATTGCTAATGTCTTAGGTGACGCCTGCGCTATCTGTCGGAAGTATTTTGATACATGATTGTGATCGATTCACACTTTGTGTTAATTTATATGGCTAAGCATTTCAAATGTTTCAAAATATGTAAAAATATCAAAATATTTATAGGGCTGCATCATTAATATGAATCTTAATTGTACAATTAAGCTTACCTGGTAGGAATGAAAGCATGTCAAATGCTAAAAAAATATGTAAAATTTAACACAAAATGTGAAATCGAAAATAACAGTCACGAGCAGGATTTGAACCTTTTTGCTAATTCAGCAATCGTGACAATGACAATTACTCCTTACTGCTAATTTCGTCAATACATTCATACTTATTTGGGTAACGCCTGCGCCATCTGTCGGAAGTATTTTTATACATTATACCGACCAGGTAAACATAATTTTACAATTAAGATTTTTACCTAATAATGACGCAAACCCTATCAATATTTAGATATTTTCAATATTTACACATTCATACTTAACGTCTTTGGGTGACGCCTGTGCCATCTATCGGAAGTATTTTCATACATTATACCACGCAAACCGTCACCCAAACATGTTAAGTATGAATGTGTTGCCGAAATTAGCAGTCAGGAGCAATTGTCACGATTGCTGAATTGGCAAAAAGCATCTGGACGGTATCCAGGAGATGCAGGTTCAAATCCTGCTCGTGGCTGTTATTTTCGGTTTCACATTTTTCACTTTGTATTTAATGTATAGTACTAAGCATGTCAAATGCTAAAAATATATATAATATTTAGGAATATTTGGCATTGCCAGTCGTCCATATTGTGGTGATAGTATGGACATTACCAATCGATTCATGAGGGTTAATTGGTCAATTCACTGAGACTCTACCTCTATGGCCAGATTATATACATACAGGCTTAATTGTAAGTAATCTCCTTAGCATAAAAGAGAAGATATCCCCACCAAGTACAGCAAGTGAGTTTGATATCGTCAGACACAAACGCGTTAAATGACATGGAACGCGCACAAAGTGGTTACTCGAAGGGAACGAACAAATTTATTTCCGACGATTAGAAGTGGCGTCTTTGAGACTCACGACTAATGGGGACAGCTATTATTTTATTTTCCGGCATTCGTCAAATTGCCTT